>JAOTRI020094862.1:0-15051 GCA_028564885.2 Zoanthus sanctaehelenae | reverse complement strand
AGCTCATTAATTTTGCTGTAATACACAATAAATTTCCAATCAGTTTCACAAAAATTGTCATTTTCATCTTCAGTCTCGGTTTCACTGCTTGCATCTGTGTTTGTGTAAGTGTAATCAACATCAGAATCCTCCACACTACTTTCTATTTCCTCACAATCAGAATCTTCAAAACAAGTTTCGATATCATTACACAGTGCCATATTTTCAACAGTATCAGATTTAAAAAGTTTCTCTTTATTCATTTCCATTTTTCTGCAATAGGTATGATCACCCAAATGGTCATTGAGACTTCCTGCATTTCCTTCTGCTGTACTGACACTTGAATTTTGTCTTTTTTGCAGTGGATAATGGTATTTAGTTTTAAGTGTTTGTATTCCAATACTCCTCGTCAATGGCTTTACAGTTTGTGTTTCTGCATCAACTTTTACTGTGTTCACATCAGCTGTTACTTCTTCTCTATAATCAACGTCAATGCTATTTTGAATATCGAGAATATCCTCTTGTTCTGGCCCATTTAAATTTGAAGTTATCAACATTTCAACTTCCTAAAAAGAAAAATATAAATAGCTATGGCATCCTTATGTCTGTTTTATAAATTTATTTAAAACATCTGCTCGCGTTTTTTATATTGACAACTTATCAGAACAATGAGGCTCACATTGGTCGAAACTTAAAAACAATTTAAGAACAAGATCAGGCTGAGGCTAAAAAAAAGAAAATGTTTCTAGTTGAAACTTTATTGAATCTTTTAAGGTACGTTCGCAATGTGCACAGTAAAAGCACAGAAGCATCCTTTCTCGTACTATACCTCAGACTATACTATACTGTATATATATTATATTAATTCAGCCGAGCAGCTAGTTGTTTTTCAATGCCTTGTCATTTTGGTTTGATTTCTCATCATTACAAACCACTCACAGACAACAACAAATTAAGAAAAAACTGAGGCTGAAGCAGCCAAAAATTAAGTACAATAAATCTCGGGAAAATGTACTGTTTTGTATAAAAAAAAGCGTGTATAAGATGTATTTATTTATGTTATGGCAGCTGAAAAAGTTTGTATTTATTTTCGTAAATCTAGGAAAATAAAAGGTATTGAATAGAAATCTTAACAATAGTGAAATCATAGTCAAAGGTCATGGATATCCAATATTTCAATGTCATGATCGTCAATTATTTCCGGTGATTCTTAAACCAGGGAGGTGGATGAAGCAAACGTTTATAAATTTTAATATTTGTGACTAAAAAGTTTTGTGGAGATTAATTATTGTAAATTTCGAAAAATTGCAAATAGTTCAAAACCTTTGGTATGCTATATCTTTATGAAATTTTCACAGTTCTTCATGATAACCTGTAACAATCAGAAGTGTGAAAATTTTGGCTTGTTTTTATTTCCGGAGTTATGAGCGGTATTATAGATCTTTCACAGATAAATGTCTATTTTGAAATACATGACAAAATTTCACCAAAACAAGGCAAAAAACCGGTATCGTCCGCACGCGTTTTGATAGTTTAGTTATTCAGGAATCCAAATAAACAAATTTTACTGATGGTTAGCAATTCATGGAACATTTGCGCGAAACGCGAAAGCAATAGTTTCTCGTTTCTGGATAAAAAATTGTGTCCGAAACTAATTATTTTTAACACACTTTCGAAAACTACATTTATCGGGATTTATTTGCACCAAAATCCAATAGGATATCGTTAATACGAAGCGTGTAATCGGAATTTCCCCAAAATATATTTCCAGAACGTATTATGTAATCTTAAGCAACCTTTAGATAAGGAAAATAAGAACAAAATTTACCTCTTTTCTTTCTCGTTTTCGTAGTCTTTGTATGGTACTAAATCGTTCTTTTTTCGGCCTTATGTGAGGAAAAATGGTTGGGACAGACCCAGACTTGAGAATTTTCTTCCCTCTCTGCCCCAAAAGGTGTTTGTAATTAATTTCAAAACACTCTTGTTTGAAATGATCGCTACACACGTAGCAGGAGTTCTCCTTTCCAGGATTTAGACGGCCTGTTTTTGACATCCAGATCTTCTTCAATTTTGCGTCTCGGGGCAAACGGTGATAAGAAACATCGGATCCTTTTGTCTTTCTAGACCCATTGGTACAGCCTGGAACCATGCAATGCGGCATTTCTTTACAAAAAGGAGCGTATTTTTAAAATGAATTTCAAAGCGTAAAGCAACCAAAAGTTTCTTCAAATTTCGCGCTATCGATCTTGTAACTCAAACCTGGCGCGCAATGACGTCATGAGCAGTAACCGCTTTCTGACTGCAGATTCAGAAGAGCTTCCAAGATGGCGGCGCGCAAGTTAGCTATTTATCGCTACTTTCAACAATCATTTCTCCGCTGTGGTCCAAGATATGGCAAAGAAACTTTCCACACAAGTTAAAGGTACTTTGAACTTTGATACAAGAATAGGTTGAAAAAATATGGAGTTCCCCTTTAAATTAAAGTACTCTATGATGTCTTGTACATATCTTACAGTATTTATCATTAAAATATCAATCTGGCCAGTGGTCAGTCAGTAGACTGATATACTGAGATATATATTATACTTAATGTAGCTGCACATTCAAGTAGTTACAAACTTTTAACTTTTTTACAAAACAAATTAGTTTTTACCTTGTGGTAAACTCTGTCTGATGCTACAACTGTGGCAAATCCTTCTGGTGATTTATAAGGCTAACAAGAAATAACAGTGACTTGTTAGTAACAACAGAAACATTTTTTGTAGCAACTTGATTTCTATCAGTAACTGAAGGGTCAAGTGCAAAAAACAATGTAAGTGACTTTGTATGAAAAGCCAAAATCTCCCAAGAGTTTTAAAGACATAATAGGGATAATGTAGGGAGAGATAAGAACTTGATCAAGTCACTTACATCACTTTTGCACTAGACCCTTCGATTTATTACATGAAATATAAAATGTGATTGATTACATTCAGTTACTGCACCCTTCTATTTCTGAAAAATAAAATTTGAAATAAGGCACTCTTTGAAGCAGTTTCCCATCCAACAACTTGAAACTATTTACAATAAAGATAGTAAACTTCGAGAGTTTTAGGGAAAGTTAATTTAATATGAGGAGGGTACATGAAATAATTTATTTTAAGGGGGAAGGCTTTTGTAAATTTAGCTTTTAATTTTAACTTTAATAAAATGCTCAGGGTTTTCATTAACGCAAAAAAATAATTTGGGATGCAAAAATGAAATGTAATTCATCCCAGGAATGCAGAAGATGGACAGGACATTACGCTATAAAATAAACTTTAAATAATAGAAATTTTGTTTGAACAGAGAAAGTGACTTTAATATTGAACTTTGGAATTGCATGGTTGATACTACAGTTCTGTTTCATTTTATGGTGTATTTAATTAATTTGCTTGTAAAATATAAATAAAAAATAAAAATTTGCAGTTAACAGTTACTTGATAAATTTTTCCATTGATTTGGTGGGACCCCTTAAATTTTGTTGGGGACCCCTTACTTAAAAATGAAGGGGTCCCTGGGACTCCTGTTGAAAAATTCTACTGAAGGCACTGATACTGCATGACTTTAAATGAAATCCTGGAAGGAGTGGATACCCTCAATGGCATTTAATTATCTTAGAAAAGTTAGCACCTTAAAAACATCAAAGAGCATTACTAGCAAACAAACAAATAAGTAAATAAATAAAGTAATTACCGTAATGATTTGATTAAGTGTCCTCCTTCCAAATAAGCGCCCCCCCCCCCCTTTGCATGAGTTTTATTAAATAAGCGCTTCTCTTCTAATAAGTGCCTCTATTTTAATATTAGCTACCATGATAATACCATATTATTACAGTGCGTTCAGAGTACACATATCAATTGCAAATGTGGTTCATTTTCCTTTAATAAGTGACATGCGTAATAATCCATTACAAAAACAGTAGCCTTTGTCTGAGTTTCTCAACTTTTATGTCCATGTGAGTACATAGTTCTTTCAAACAAATATTTTCTTCTTCAAGTTTTGTGGCGATTGCTCTGCAGGGCGTTCTGGCCAGGAAGGATTCAGGGACGACATTTGGTGGTCCAAATGTCCTGAATACGCACCCTGTCTCAAATAAGCGCCCTTCCAAAAGGTGTCCAAAGTACAGTGCCCCGGGCGCTAAATCGAATCATTACAGTATTAAGTTACTGAAGAAATGCTTAGTTCTAGTGATTCTGAAAGTATAAACTCAAAATCTAACTCTGACGATGATGAAGTTTGGGCAGTCAATGGTGATCTTTTAATACGTATAGCTATGCTTCGCTGATTCCCTAAAAAGCGTCATTATGCCCAAGTATTGATGAAATTATCGAAATTTCTTAGCAACAGAATACCCCGCATCTGTCAATTATATTTCAGCACATTCGCCGTTCTTGAAAGTATACGCACAATTATTTCAAGTGCAACAGAGACAGGATATTCGGAAGTAGTTTCTTCACTCTACTCTACTTACTTTTCTTTTACACTTAAATACTGTCCTTCGACTGCGACTGGACGAGCTCTTCGTATTTCTTTCACTTGATTTTCCATTCCACTTACGCGATCCTGCCTTAATTTTAGCAATCAATTTCTTACTTTCACGAGAACTTTGCCGTTGTGACCTTTGGTATGAGTTAACTCGCTTTAGGTGACAGCTGTTACACAGAATATCTCCATTTGTCCCCTTCCTCCACATGTACGAATTCTTTATTTTACAAGCTGAACATTGTGGTTCCTGTTCGAAGGGCATTATGCACTGTAAAAACTAAATCGACAAACTCTTAGAATGTGTCTTTTACCTTAAACCGAAAAAAAATTAAAATGATTGTATTGTTTTATATCAAGCAAAAAAAATCAGCCATTTTGGATCTAACAATGCATTGCGACCGTGTTTAGCTTACAGAAAAAGTTGCTGATGCAACATATCGCAGGCGCATTTTTATCAAACGCAGGCACAGGCAGCCCAGCAGTGTTTTTATCGTTGTCTTTCTACCTGTAATTTGCAGCTAGAAAGTAACGTGGAATTTGGCCGTGCCAAGCGGCCTGTTATTACTTAGCAATTTACATCCGAGACCATTTACCAGACAGATTTAATGAAAATCTAAGGTAGGCACTGTAACGCAATGTTATTTATTAGCATCGATGACGGAATCTTGAAGCCAAGCTATTAGAAAAAGTTAAAAAAAAATGTTCAAGTATCTTAAAGATCAAAGCAAAATGCTTGTAAGCAAATTCGCACCTGCAATCGGTCGAAATCAATTACTTTATTTTGATTTATCTTTCACTGGAGAATGGAATTTCACCCAGAGAAGTGTGAGGTACTACAAATAAGTCGCAAACGTTCGACAAAGGACTAACGTCCGAAACGTCAGTAAGTATTTCTTTTTACGGTGTAGAATTTACATTTTTATTACCAAATTGTTCGATAATAAAACACGAGTACAAGCTAAATAGAAATGTTTTGACCACAGCCGACTTGGCAAAATATCTGGGTGTCACCATTACCCTTGACTTAAGATGGAACAGGTACATAGATAATATAACCAGCAAAGCCAACAGAAACAAAACATACATACATACTTTATTGTTACCTCCCCAATGGGGCTTTTCAGGAAAAATTATTTAAAAACTTGAACCGAACGGCTTGATTTAAAAAAGGGTTCTAAATTGTTCCAAAGGCTAATAGGTCTTTAACAACATGTTTTTTTGTCCTGAGACTGTTTTAAAAAGAGGTATGTTGAACTTTGGCCACTTCTAGTTGTACGCTTGGTAACTTACTCGCGCGTAATAAATTGTGACGTCAGATGTTTGGAGGAGTATGCATTTAAGAACTCTAAGTTTCCTCAAGAGAAACCTTAGGGTAAGTTCAACTACCGCAAGACCTCAGCTTACCAAAGCCTTGTACGACCTACAATGTGCTAGTGTAGCCCGGGACCCGTACACTAAAGAAAACATCAATAAGCTGGAAATGGTATAACGAAGGGCAGTACGATTTGTTCTTGGTCCAATATCATTATACCTCGAGTGTTAGAGAAATGCCGCGAAACTAAATTGGATATGCAATTGCATATACCTTTTGAACAAGGACAACAAAGCCAGAGAGTTGCTTTGCTATTTAACAATTAGACCCGTAGCCCGAAAAATTTTTGTTTGGGAATAAAACGAAAGAAAGCGTGCGAATTTCGCTACTCGATGACTATTACTAATAGTCCTCTAGTGGCGTAGCCAATTAAAATGCAGCATTTGCATTAGTCCACTAGTTGGGTGATACTAAATAAGATTAACAATGGGTTAGTTGAAATGGGTAAAGCAGGGCCGTAGCCAGGTTTCAAAACAAGACAAGGCAAGTCTCAAGCGCAGAAGGCACGAGCCGCTAGGGAGGGCTGGGGGCATGTCGTCGCCCCCCCTCTTCCCCCAGAAAATGTTTAAATTTAGAGGTTCAGAACTGCTTTTTTAATTATTTTTCGTGGCATTTTTGTTCAGAAAAGTAAATCTTTGTCAAGGTTAAAATTTCCATTTTTTGTTGAGCAATTCTGGTGCCACAATGTTGTATTATAAAAATAAACTGAATCCACAAGAGTAGCCAACGTTTATGGCTTTGAAACTGTAGATAGATGTTTTCAACTTTGAGACAACCATGTCATAATATTGCTATCTCTGATACTCATGTAGGACCTTACTAAGAAGTCACTAACTTTCCCAATCGGAGTAGTAAACTCTTCCTTTAACAAGAAAAGTATAAGTTATTTCCCGTCCACTATTCTTTACTGAAAGCTAAGACAATCCGTCTGTGGCCAAAGGCATCCCATCGCTTTAAAACTAAACTGCTATCAATTTCCGTTGGTTTATGAATGCACGTTAAAGCGAGTTCGTTTAGCTTCCCATTATAGACATGCTTGTGCGGGACCAAGTTTTAAGCCTTCTCAGTGAGCTAAAGGAACGCTCGCAAGAGCAAGAGCCCACTGGAAGGGTTTGGATAAAAACTTTCGTTGCAGTGGATCACAGAATGTTGCATGCATTGGATTTTCTTAGCATCTATATCTGTTAGTGCTTCTAGCTCTAATGATTGGAGTTGCTTCCCTAGTTTTTCGAATGGAATCTGGGAAAGAAGATATTTTTTTGAAGGTGATGAGCTACATAACAGTAGCAACATATAGTGTAATCCGGATTAGAAACGAAGCGTTCAAAGACTCTAGGAGAACTAATCTTGGCATAGTAGATGTATTGTTGACGATGTTAGGGTTTTCAACAGTTCTAGGATGGTCACAAACATCTTTTGGTTCCCAAGTGTTCAGTGTAAGTTACACTGAGTGATTTCATTCTACAATTTAGATGAGAATTTTCATTGTTTGCATTTTGGTATGATGCTTATTTTCGGCGGTAAAAAAGTATAATTTTTATTGTGTGCCACAATCACCAATGTATGGGCAAGTTATGGAGCTCTGCCCACAGCAATAACTGCCAGGCGGGAGCAATTAAGTGTATTTGTAAGAAACTTCAAATAGCAAGGAATTTAGCTTTTAAAGAAAGAATCGACGAGTTTCCGGCATCAGCAACGATACGGTTTCGGGACGGAAGGCAGCGTGGCTCGATAAATGTCCACCACTTTCACTGACACTGAGGTGAATAATTGTTTAGGAATATACGACATAAGGTGAATAACTAGTGAAGCAAAGAGTAACTTTATTAATTTAGACATAGACAAACAACATTCCAACTTCTGGTGAGAGAAATAACAGTCGCGCCGTGAGATGCATGCGCACTCACAAATTCACTTATTATAAGAAATAAATGTAAAATCATCAAATTAAAAAGGTTATAAAAAATTTATGAAATAAGCCCTATTAAATCAAAATTCTAAAGAAGTATGGCAAGCTATTTACCGAGTTTTAACACCCAGCACACAGTCGCTCATATGCAGAATCCTGATAGTCTCAACCCCTTTTTTTTCGACTACCGCACATCGAACAGTAAATACCACTGCAAAAACAGGTCGGGACCAAAAACAACTCATCAATTTACTACCAGATTTGAAGGATAACTCGTGCTTCTTCCGTCTCGTTTCGTTTTACGAAGTCTTACGAGAATTAATAAAGCTACAAAGATCTGATTGGTTTACCGACCATGATCAGATTCCTATAAAGTTTGTCAAGCTAACCAAAGAAAAGGTCGCCTCTCCTCACGCATATTTTTAATTCCTGTATCCATCAAGAACAGTTCCCTAACGCGTGGAAAATTTCCCGTATCTCACGGATTCCAAAAGTTAGTAACCCAACAGTGACCTGTGTGGTATATTGACTCTTCCTAATCTATCGAATTTATAAGAGAAACTGATATCAAAACAAATGGTTCAATTTACTATTACCGCCGTCTGGTTAGCCAAATTGGCAAGGTGCCAGTCTATTGTGTGGGAGGTCTAGGGTTTGATTCCCGGCCGGACCAGCACTCAGGGTTTTAAAATAATGGAGAAGGTTAGACTTTCACGTCCTCTCGGATAAGGACGTTAAACCATAGGCTCTCAGAGATTATATCTTTGTTTATGTGTGTGTTGTGATGTGAAAGGTCTCCATTCACCTTGAAGTAGCAAACATGGTGTCCCCAATTAGTAGGCCTTTGGCCGGCCAGAAAGACTTGACACCTAAATAAAGTCTTTATTATTTATTATTATTATTACACCTACTCCTACCGCGCATGTCCTGTTTTCCGTAAGGGCCATCTAATTACGGCTCTAACTAATTTGTAGGGATGACATCGTCAAGGAAATAGTCCTGGCTGACTTCAGTAAGGCCTATGACATTGTACATTTTGACATAATTATCAAGAAATTACACACGATAAGTTTCTCTCACCAATTGCTTCGCTGGATAACTAACTACTTGGTAGACAGGCAACAGTATGTTCAAACTAATGACAAGAGCTCCGAGAAACTAACATCCCAGTTCGGCGTGCCCCAAGGATCTATATTAGATCCCATTCTTTTTAATGTACTTGTGGCAGATCATCCAAAAACCAACTTGAGACTACGTGCAACTTCATCAATACGCAGACGATACGACAATATATATAAGTTTCAAACCCACAGAGCAGGCATTGAAAGTATCAACAGTTCCCTCAAAATCCTGGTTTCCTGGTTCGAGCAATCAACAACAAGAGGAATTTACCCAAAAAATCGAGGAAACAACACCGCAGAATAAACTTTTTACAACAACAAAACTCTTAAACTGTAAATTGGAAGGCCGTACTCTTTTCACAGAAGCAAACAAGACCATTTGAACACTTCAATAGAAACACATACATAAAGAGATGGATTTTATCAGTTTGTAACGTAAAAACAAATTAACCATGAAAAGGTCTCTAGCGTACCGCTTGCAAATTCTTACAGGTTTTACACAACTTACGTAGATTAGCTATTTAATAGGAAACAGTTTTTGATTTTTTGTAAAATTTTAATTGACAATGACTATGATATAGGATATTTTCTTGAATTTTTGTTTAGACATTGACTTGCATTTCTGAGCTTCTTGTGCCAAGGAATTTTTTTGTGGCACAGTCATTAGGTAGCTCGAGTAAACGCCTGTAACCTTAGCTCCTATAAAGCCTAAGGCCCTGATGCGATTCCAAACCGAATTCTCAAGTGTTTTCTTTCTAACAAGTTACTTGCAACATACATCATATTTTCATTGCTCAATATATTGATTGCACTCGATCTGTTATAATAATACTTATAAAATACGAAATTTCCTTTAAAGAATGTAGTGTCACAACTTAAAGTTCTAAGTTTGATTATTTGGATTCGGTCTCTTTCAATTCTCGCATTGGTTTAGACTTCTATAACCAATCAACGCTTATTGTTTATACAGCTTCATATAACTTATGTCTTTGGTCCTTAACATGTGTGTCTTTGTTTGCAATTCAATAAACTAAGATGTAGTTTAGTTTTCGTTCTCTTTTGTTACTAACCTTGCTAAAAGTAAACGTGCGGTCTCTGCTCTGACCAACTGTAGTGGATATCATATTAGAGATAGTAGTTAGGAAACCTGCTACTCTACCAATAAAAACTACAGTCAGGCCTAGAGTAGAAACTACCAGAGCTAATCAAATAAAATTCCCATTACAATAGTTCACTTTTTGACAAAAGCCTTGAGCGACTTGGAATTTGTGTGCAGATATCGATTGTGTTAGTTTTGGTCTGAATTGTAGTTCTACTTGTGTGTACCATCCATGAGTCGTCTCAATGAGACTTCATCAACACTTTTATATTAATTGATCTCTTTAGATAAACTTTTTAAAATGTTTGCGCAACATTGCAAAGCAACTCTGCAAAAGTTGCTATTTTTAAACCTTTCATTATATCTGAAATGGCATAAAAACTATTATTATAGTTAAATTTCCTCTAAACAAGTTTTATAATAATATAATAGTTTTGGTAAAACTTCAGTCATTAGCAAACGTGCTCTATAAGTCCCTGTAGCAATGCTTCTGACTGTATACAACCTTTAAGATGTGATAATTTTTCATTTTGTGTGACGGAAGTGTACCCAAATCAGTTAGAAATCGACCTATATTTTTCAAATGTCTATAGAAAGTGATGGTGATTTTTCAGGTTGGAATTTGCTCTTTAGAATGGTTGTATTACCATGTCCCAAACTATATATTTTTGTATGAATTCCAAGTTCCCGAGCACAAGTAGTCTCCTTCATTCTGTATAAGGTGAACCTTGGCCAGCACGATTCAGTTGTCACCAAAACTAATTATACTATTTAGCTTAAAATGTAATTATGGTTTTTAAACAAAATTCACATCATTTTTAAAATTTATCTATTGCGTTTTGGTCAACGCATTTCGTCTCTCATATTTTTGTTCATTCAACCATTTCCTCTTTCAAGTTATTTTTTGACTACTTTGACTTGTAAGATCATTAAAATATAAAACACGAAAAATCTAAAAACCTCCTTGCAGTTAAAGAAATATTGAGCAGCAGCAAATTAAAATTCAGTATAATGACAAAATAGTATGCACCTTCAGAAGACAACTTTTAAAAATACGATCTACTTCTATTAACTTGGTACTTTATATTGTCATGTTTTACTTTAGAACAGAATTTTAAATTCATTGTATTGAAATTCTTGTTATTCTAGCTGTAATTTCCATGTTCTCTGATGGATTAGCAATAATGGAAAACGTCCTTGATCCATTGTTTGGTGGATTCTTAAGGAGAACATTAAGGCCGCTATCTGTTATGCTAGTGTTGAGAGCCCGGACGACTCTCAGATTGCGACAGTATCTCGTAAGAGACACCACAGTTAAGTCACTGAGTACATTGCAGCCACTCACGTCTAAGCTTTTCAGTTTGCGGTTGTATCGGATCACTAATTCCAACCCAGCCTCCGTAACTTTTGGACAGCTGCTAATATCGAGTGCTTGCAATTCAGGAAGCCCGTTCGCAATTTCTTTCAAAGCTTCATCATTAAGATTTTCGGAAATGGGCAGATGCAGATTATGTAGCTTGGGATATTTCTGTACTAGTATCTTTATAAACCTGCAAAGCGAAGAAATTGGACATGTACATCTAACAAAGTCTCTTCATGAAAAAACAATGAATGATAATGTTTAATGAACTTATTCGCCTTTGGTAACATGTACCATGACGTAAAAAGATTGATATTTTTTTGTATGCCACATTACATTCTAAATCAATTAGTGGTCTAGTCAAAGTATCTCGATGTCTTCCGAGTTGATATCGGTGTTTAGGTATCATATATTTGTCACCAAAATCTAGTGTTAATTTCCAGAAACACATTTAGCAGTTACGAAGATCATTTTATGAACTCGTTTGGCACAATCACACACGATTTAACCATTATCAGTTCAAGTCGATTATTAGGACAATAAATCTGATTCTAGTCAATATAGTATATAGTCAATATATAGAGGCACTAACTAGGAAATCATTGATCCGACACTGACTAGTGGATCATTGGTACGGCACTGCCAAGTGGATCATTGGTACGGCACTGACAAGTGTATCATTGGTCCGGCACTGACTAGTGGATCATTGGTCCGACACTGACTGGTGAATCGTTTGTCCGACACTGACTAATGGATCATTGGTCCGACACTGGCTAGTGGATCATTGGTCCGGCACTGACTAGTGGATCATTGGTCTGACACTGACTGGTAAATCATTAGTATAAACCTATTAACGGTTCAACACGCATCCTACATTCTAATAGCCTACTGATCGAAAAAAATTACATTCTTTTTTAACTGGTTATTAGGTTTATATTAATGCAATCAGACCTCTCGGCTTGTGGACTACGAGTTCGAATAACCCATTCGGCCAGCGGTCTTGTAGTCTATTGGTTCTTGAGGTCTAACTGTTAATTCGTTTGAGTCGGACAGCGCTTGGTGTTCGGCTGCTCACTATTCATCTAACGCATCTAGGATTGTCCTTCAAAACCTTGTTCGTAGCACCTTTTTTTTTTTAAATTAGGTTTGAAACGCAAGATGATTTGAAGTCTTTGGTATCCTGATGTTGCTTGAATCTCTTTCAAAGCATACAGGTAATTAAACGGAAGAGCGAAACAGACACAACCGTTTTATTTGATGTCTTCAAAGAATAATCTGCAGTTAGTTAAATATTAAAAAGTGTTATATAATCTAAGTATCTTGTCATCTTTCACTTTATAGCTTGTCCATAATCTTTCTGTGAGTTTTTCATCGGTACGCTTCTGCATGTTAACTGCGTTTGGTTTTGCTGGCTCTAGAATGTTCCAGATAGTTTATAGTAGTTTGTATTTCGTTGCCCTGAAAGACACGTTGCAGCCACCTTGAGCAGTGGCCAAAGAGAAAATGTTAGGACTCGGAGTCATATTTCACGAAGGGGAAGAGTTTGTAGTTGGAAACATTCATTAACCATTTTAGCAGGGTCCAAAGAGAAAAAGAGACAGGTGCATAATTCATAAATTATTAGCTAACTGATCTAATCATTGAGTGAGTACTTATTGGAATCAAACATTTTCATTTTAAAACTATGTTGGACTTTTAGTCATTAAAACTAAGAATGATATCGATGATACCATTTTTATAATTAATATTAAAAAACGTGTCCTAGTCTGCAATTTTTTTGACGACATCGAAGAAAGTATTACCTACAATTCTCCTTTTTACTTTTCACAACAAGTCATTTTTTATAAAACGTTGTTTCAGTCTTCTTGAATGAAGAACTGAATCTGTTACAGAAAGTTCATAAACATCTAATTAATGAATTGGTAAAGTAGTTGCTGTTGAAAACAATTCATACGTTAATAGACCAATGAGGTCTTGAAGAGTCGGCTTTCCCATTTATGACACCTTGATAAAACAGAGCGCTCCTTTTCAGGCTTAAGACGGAATCGCAAACGTCTTCAGACAGCTACTGTATTACAAACTAATTATATTAAGAATAACTGAGTTTCACAAATATACAAACTCTAATCGAGAGTTCTTAAAAGCTTATAATTTATATAGTTGTTTTAAACTAGCCCTAAACGTTGCATTATCATTACTATGTAACGAATTGTTTGATTGCTCACAGATAAATGTTGCAATTACACAATTTGAATGAACTAAGAATCGCAATCCAAATGATGAGTTCCATGCACAAAACAGATACAATGCAGGTTTCAAACGTTTTTAAAAGTTCGGTCTTCATTGAATTAAAATATAACTATGAAATGAAATTTCGTTAATAAAAGTCTATTTTATACAAAAACTTACTCTTGATCGATGTCGTTGCATTCCCGGATACTGAGTGATCGAAGCTGTTTCAGACTCTTAGCAACACGGACGAGTATTTTTTTGTTCATTTGAGTGCCTGACAACTTTAGAAATTGGATTTCAGGACACCAAAGAGTTAATAAAAGTAATATTTCTCCATTTATTCCTGTTCCAGCGATATTCACTGAGATAACTTTAGGTAGGTTTGCTGGACCTATTGTTTTTAGCAGAGCAATGAAGTGAATATCCCGACACGCCGAACAGTTCTCCAAGTTAATATTTGTGAATAGCTCCTGATCTCGTGATATTTTCCTCCACAATGTGCAAACACGAGCAAGTCGACAAATGTCTTTCGTTTGGAGGTATGAGAAAACCCGTAAGGTTATTTCTGGTATCAAAAGGACGCTCTCTGCTAAGAGATTACCTGAATAGAAAAGAGAAGACACAGAGAAAAAATAAAGAAAAATATACCATCTGCTATTGTTTCTTAACCGAAATAAAAGACGTATAATATATATACACATGCACTCTCATTTTTTTTACATTATTTACGCCTTCTTAAAGTAATACTTAAAGTTTTTTAGATGCTAAATATGCATTATTGTATAACTACCACTGTGTTGAAGCCTTTTCACAGGTTGTGAATTGATATAACCATAATTAGCATTTAGTTTCGTTGTTTTTGTGTTAACCTTACTGACTATGCGTTGTTCAGTCATTGTTGAACGCTATATTGTATTAGTTGATAACGATTTTCCAAACTGGAAAAGGCATTTCATTTGAAGAACGCATAAAGTGACAATAACCTGCTAAATATTTGAATAATTTATGTTTGCCACCAAATTTCATTAATTCTTTTTTTTTATTCACAATAAGACCTTAATGTATGGTCGTATTAGAAAATAATTGCGGAATATTTTCAAACTACTGGTCATTTCCGCTGAAGTTACTTAGAAATATTAATTAAAAGATTTAAAGCGTCTAATTGATTTTATGGGTTTGATAAAAAAAGCGACAATTCTTCCTGCCCAGGTATATTCTATCAACACTGTTTACCTAATTGCCTTTAAAAAGTGCAAACGAAGCTAACTTAACCACGAAGGAAAATTATCATTGTGGTTTGTAAACAACCATTCAAAATTTACTATCTGCATAAAACAATAGTTTGCTCGTGAGAAAAGCAGAAGTGATTTGAGATTTTTACTGTTTTTGGCTTCTGAAAAAAATTGAAAATTCGCTTTTGTGTTTCGTTGTAGACTTGAAAAATGTGATCAACAACAGGCCATATAATTTGTC
>JAOTRI020094851.1:0-15052 GCA_028564885.2 Zoanthus sanctaehelenae | reverse complement strand
TTATCAAACGTTACTCCCTTTACCCCTCCCCCCCACCCCCATCCCTCTCCAAAGTCTTGGTTACGCCCCTGAATAACGTGCATTTAGAGATTTTTCATTTTAAGAGCTTTTGACATAACATTAAAAATGAAGTGAGTATGTAAGAAATGTAATGATATTGGCACTGACGATTAATGATGATGATGATGATGATGATGATGATGATAGTGATGATGATGATGGTGATGATGATGATGATGTTGATGATGATGATAGTGATGATGATGATGATGATAGTGATAATGATGATAGTGATGATGATGATGATGATGATGATGATGATGATGATGATGATAGTGATGATGATGATGATGATGATAGTGATGGTGATGATGATGATGATGATGATGATGATGGTGATGACCTGCGCTGCCAACTTTCCCAATCCTATCAGGTATCATTTGATATTCAAACAGGGCTCCAGATCTTCCGATCGAATGCAATTTTCACCCAATTTAGTTGATTTTACAGGCCCCCATAAAAAAAATATTTTTGAAAAAATTTGATTGCTTTAATTGTTATTATCGACTGTATTCGACACTTGTTAGTGTTGCCATGAAACATGTAAAACTTCCCAGGAAGCAAATATTTAGCGCTTTAATGCTCAAATCTTGTATCGTGCGTTAAAATGCTTGCATGCTAAACATGGCGACTAACATGCAACCGTTAACTGGTTAAGTAATTTTATTTCGTGACCGTGATCGTGACAGTAACAGTAACCGTGATCATGGCCATGCAAGACCATGGCTTTTACTGTTGCTGCCGTGAAAACTCTGAATTTTAGGTGAGGATCTGAAAACCAACAGCGGTTAATTTGGTTCATTTCAGACTGGTGCATAGAAAGATGCAAATATTTAATCTCCACTCGCTTGACTCTTGTTTCATAGTAGGTTAAAATACAAACCAAATTTTACAAGTTAGAACTTAATTGCACACTTTTCAATCAATTAAAATTCTTTTAAACTTTCAAAATAACTTTTCCGTTGTTATTTGCAGATGTGTTCCGAGAAGCAACGTCGTTTTTTTGAAGACTCACAAGACTGGTGGAACAACAATAACCAATATATTAAATCGACATGGCGACCGCCACAACCTTAAATTTGTTCTTCCGAAGGATAAGTACAACCGATTAGGGTGGCCTTGGTTTTTTCAGATAGATCACGTGATGCAAATATATGGAAGACCGCCAAATATACTTTGTAACCACGCTCGATATAATCGAGCTGCGATGAACAAACTAATGCCCAACGATACTTTGTATATTACAATTTTAAGGGACCCAGTGCGGCAGTTTGAGTCGACTTTTTCATACATGACATTTGGGGAGATTCTTGGAATTGTAAACGAGTCTGATCCATTTGCTGTCTTTTTTAGGAATCCAAAAGAAGTCTTGATTAACTACTTGTTGACACAAGATTTGAGGATAAATAGCGATAGGTTAAAATTAATTCGAAATGGAATGTTCTATGATCTTGGGTTAGAATCAAAAGACTTCGAAAGCGAAGAGAAAATTAACGAAACAATCTTAAACTTGGAAAAAGAGTTTCACTTAGTTATGATAATGGAATATTTTGACGAATCGCTAATTCTACTGAAGCGACTACTTTGTTGGAATTTCAACGACATGGTGTATTTTCATCTCAACAAGAGAAGATACATTAGCAATAAGGCAGATATTTCCAAAGAACTTCAAGTCAAAATTAAGGAATGGAGCAAAGCAGATGTTCTGTTGTACGAGTATTTTAAAAAAGCGTTTTACAATAAAATACAGGAGCAACCTCAAGGATTCTTTACTGAGGTTCGTGAACTGAAACGAAGAAGAAAAGAACTGGAAGAGATGTGTCTTGAACCAACAAACACAACAATAAAAGGTTATGATACGGCGGGCTTTAGGATTAGGCACAACGTAACTGCGACTTTGAGGCCATTGTGTGAAAAAATGTCTTGGAGCGAGATAAAATATTTGAGATACCTAAAGACGAAACAAATTCGCATGTCTGAGAACAACAATGGGTTTATAAGAAGATTTCTCAGTCGGATAACATCTTTTTAAATATGAATATCTAAGCAACTTAACCAAAGAATGTAATCTAAAAGAACATAATATATCTAACAAAAGACTTCGAGGACGAATGGATTATTATGAATCATTAGACTTGAAGCAGCAAGGACAGGAATGTGAACGACAACGACTACAAAATCACCTTTCTGGAGGGGGGCAGGGACAGGGGGACAGAACTTCCCGCCAACCATAACCTGCTCTCCCGCCTTCGCCTTTTTCCTTAATGCACCCTCCCCCTCTTAGTCATTTAGCCTCGCATCAGTTCTCCAACTTCCCGCACTCTTAGAAATCCCGCTTCCCGGTCTTTCCTCTCCAACCTCCCGTACCCCTCCCGCCCCCTTTCTCCCGGGCTTTCGTCCCACTGTCCCCGTCCCCCTCCCTCTTCCACCCCTTTTACGGGTCATTTGGCGCTTATTTTTTGCTTAAACTTTGTGAATAGAAAAACGATCTATCTTTTCTCCTTGAAGTTTTAAAAAGGATTGTAAAAGTATTTGCTGGTATCTTCTTGTAGTCGCGACAACTCTAAGGCCTGTTTCAGACCCCGTACTTCACATGAGCCAATCGATTTAGCTTAATTAATTTCATATGAAGCTCGGCGTCTGAAACAGGCCTTAGAGTTGTCCGGACTACGAGGAGATACCAGCAAATACTTTGACAATCCTTTTTAAAGCTTCATAGAGAAAAGATAAATTAAACTGAAATTGAAGTTGAAACCCAAAAGTCCACAATGTGTATACTACATTATCGTAGGACAAGCTGATCGCAGTCTAGATAGCCTAATTGGTACGTTGGCAGTCTCGGAGGGAGGCTCGGAGGACTAGGACTAGCCAGGAAATCTTTTCTATTCTCCTGCTCAGTCCTCCCCGTTCATGTTTCGCTCCCTCACGACCGGTAGAGTCTGCTCGAAGGTTGTAAAATAATTGAGGTGGTGCTGCCTTTGCTCTAACATTTGCAAACGGTTTGACTTTCGCGTGTTTTCGTATGAAGAGGTTTAAACCATGATTCCAGTCTCTCAAAATTCTTTCGGGAAACAAGGCTAAATTAGTTGAAAACTTTCGCGCACGAAAAAGATATATCACTATATGAGAAAAACCAGCAAATAAACTAATTGTCCAGTTTAGTTCTGTAAAACGTTCACCGCAAGAGAGACAATTTCTTAAAATCACGGAATTCGAAAGTTCATGTTTTCGAATCCGGGGTACAAACACCTTTCTGTATTTTGTTTTCATTTGTTTTGAAACTGTAAAAATCAATACTTGCAATTAGTTTAAAGTCCGGATTCACTTATTTAAGAGCAAAAATATCTGCGTGTTCGAGTTCAAAATGTAAAAGTCCAAAAACTTTAGATCAAATTAGAGCTCATACGCAGTGATCAGAGCTTTCATTATCTGTCAATTATTAGTTCTCTACCAATCATTGGTTTTGTCAAAATTTCAGCGACTGTTTTTCTTATTTTATTTTGATTCCGAATCCGCCAATATGGGGCTCTATAACAAAAACGTACGCAGGTTATTTGCTTCACTAGCAGTTTAATAACGGAGTATCTTTGAATTTTGGAGTATCGTGTCCTTGTTTTCAAAGTTTTCCTTGACCTAACATCCGTTCTTGGAGTCATGGAGAGCTAAAAAAAGATTCTTTTACACAGTTAGACTGAAAGCGGGCTTAGAATTATAGAAAGAGATTTGGAATCAAAATTTCTAAATCTAAATCGCGGACATGTTTGACAGACTTTTCTGACACAAAGTCCACCAATTGTTTTTAACAAAAGCAAATAGCTTCTGAATCGAACAACACAAAGAAGTGTCGCTACAAATTTAGAGGCGGTAAAAATCAGTTTTTGACAAGGCCTCGGTAGATATATTGATTTGCGCGGGCAAAAATTCGTGAAGGATCCGGATCAAGTTTTACTATAAGATTTTTATTATCCCTGCAAGTGAAATGAATGAAATTCTGAATCGTGCAGGTGATTGCAAGGTTTATCCTTAAGTAAAAACAGTTCATGGTTTGATCACTATTTTTTTGCTATTAAAAGTATGTAAAAACCATTTTCCGTTTCAAAAAGCCTGTAACTGAAAAATCTAAACGGTACTTCTCCAAAGGTTAGAAAATTTTAAACTTGAATACAAACTGAAGATCGTGTAATCTTTTTTAAAGTGTTTAAGTCAAAACACTGAACACTAAATGGAAAAAAACACTCTTTACTCTTCACAAGTAAAAGACTCCATTAGCGATCGCTTATCACTTCAAACATTCATAAAACCAAACTGAAAATTTTAGAAATATTTATAGAAAGTTTCAAGCCTTCAGCAAGACAAACGTGCTAGGTTTTATATACGTTTTCGACTTCAAGTTGTTTCGTGTAAAAAAACTGACAACGAAACACGCATTTTTAACTCCGAAGAGATATATAGGCATTGTATAAAAACTCTTCCAATAAGCTTAGCTTACCACTCTACGTATTTCTACGATTAACTTCTGCCAATTCAGTAAATGTGTGAACGAGACGCGCCAGTAGGTTCTGAATTTCTTTGATGTATGGTGTATGTATGAATGTTTCCTGTCAGTACAAGGATATAGAAACAACTGAAAACGTTCCTACTAAATTATGTCGTTTGCTATTTTTAACACTGAAGCCCTTTTATTTTTTTTTATAAACGTAACATACACGATGTTATATAAGGTAGGACAATCTGGTCAATATAAAATCTACCTGCCTCAAAGTAAAATTACCTGGGTTCATGACCGCAAAATTTCAAAAGAAACCAAAAGTTCCACGTATATATATCAAACGAAATTTAGAGACCAAAATTGGAGCTAAAACTGATAGAAGCAATCAAAGAAATTCAACCCCACGCAGAAAATACGTCTACTCAATCAACTGAAAGACTGCTAGTACTAAAGAATGAAAGCACATTTTTTAGCTTTTAGGTTATTCGAGCCATTTGTAAAAAATAAAAAAGCTGATTGATTTTTGGCTATTTAATGGATAAACCATTGATTTTTTCCCTTTGTTTTTTACGTAGAAGAGCAATTATGAACAAATCTTGGACCACCCCAAGTATGGCGATCCCCTAATTAGGACAAAATTATAAGGCGCCGATCGAAACTTGATTAAATTAGATACTTTAAATCTTTCATTTTTTTTGGTTTATTGTTTTACTGCAGTTGGCATCCAACCATTGTCATTGTTATTTGAGCTTGGTATTCATTAATGGTTGTTTACGTCAGACAATAAAGTATTAATTGTACAAAGTTTTTCTAGATTAAATGCTAAAAAAGTCTGCGACAGTCAATGAACGATGATAAATGAAACAAATCTTTAAAGTAGTCTGATTAAAGTTGACTTAGGAGAGTATATATTACTATAAAATTCGTCTTTTAAGTAAAAATGAAAAAGAATTTAAAATTGTCAAAACGGCATAACGTTAACGCAAAATCCAAAAAGCTTATTTTAACAGCAAACAAAGAACGCCAGATCTTGAGTACAAAATAAACAAAACTTTGCATTTTACTGAACAATTTTAAACGCGCACGTTCACTTTACAATTGTTACTTTTCTAAGAATTTTTTTTTGAGATTTGTTTAAGGGAACAGATTACTAACTTCCGATATAATAGTTATAAAACCATTGCGTGCAGGAACAGTTCCACTTGCTATAATGATAACCAAGTCAAACAAAAAACTAATTTCACAATAAAAATAGTCTTGTCTTGGAGAACTAAGTTTCAGAGCAAACAATAATATAATTGTATTAAGTCTCTAGTGAGAAGAATTAAAATATTATTTTCCACACAGTGATGATTGCCGACATTGAACACCATGCTCGGCTATCAGCAAATATAAAAGTTGTTAACCTTAGTTTAGTATATTACAAAAGTTACAAAAATGGTTAATGAAGCGCTTAGCTGAATACTTCAATTTTTAAAATTTCAAAATACAGAACTTTATTTTTCAGATAATTTCAACCAGTTCTTTTAGCTCATACACGTATTTTTTTTAAATTCACAGGATTGCCTGTTATCTTTTGCATGTCTGAGTGAAATTTTGTTACTTGCTATAGTCTGTATCTCGGATGAAGTGTTTAAGAAATTATAAGAAGCCCTTAAGAAACTTTTATTATAGGGCTAAATCGGGTCAAGTTTTAAGAAACTTTGAAACTCAAGGACAAGGGCTTAAGAAGTTTCTTATAAAAAGAAAATCTTGTATACAGATTGTCAGAGATTTCAATGAAAACGTTTTTGTGAATCAATCCGATAGAAAATAATGTACATGCATGAAAAGAAGTTTTGTTAAAAGATGCAGTGATATGAAATTTTCATTGTACGACATTTAGTTCCATCTCAGAGTAAATGCTATAGATTTTTTAACATTTTGAACAAATATATTCAAAAAATTAGTTACATGTACACATAACATGTTTAGCAAGTTGATCTAAAAGTAGTCCTCTTAATTAATACTTTTTAGTAGTCGAAGATAGGAAGCTAAGGGCAAAAAGTGCAGAGTAAAGGAAAGGCAATATTTAAGATTTTAATAAATTGACAACACAGATAACTACGATAGTGAGGAATCTGCAAATTAAACCAATGAACACCCAAATGGCAAACGGATAGCAAAAGATATGTTGCGGTTTGTGAGCGCATTAATTATTTGAAGAACTGTTTTCCACAAATTGGAATACTTGTGATTCGGTTAAAAATTTGCCCATTTTGAGGTCAATCAATGTGCAGGTGCGTGCGAAACTCAAAACAGACTCTGATCGAAGTTTTTGTTTTACCAGTCGCGTGTTTTAAAAGTAAAAAAATAAAAAATAGAATATCTTGAACAAAATTTAGAGCGGAAATTGTTTTGAGATTTTAAGACGGACAAAGAAAACTTTCATTCCCATATCTTTAGTTACCGGAAATGCCGAAGCTCGATTTCTTCACCAATTTTTTTTGAGAAACTTCGATTGAAATCCTTAAACGGAACCGTTTACTAATTTCAAAACATTCGGATTTCCTACTGTTAGAATACATATTTAGCGGCTCTTGGACAAGTTGAGCTGTAATTAATATTGTCTCATAAAGTACAAAATATTCAATTTATGAGAGACATGGAATAGTTAAAAATAAAATGATTAAATGAGATCTCTCGAGGTTTTTTAGAACTGCTATATTTAATAGCATTCACAATGAATAGGTTAATCACGCAGGTTAGACTACGCACTTATTAGCAGTAGCAGTTATTTTGATGTTTCTCGCTGGGCGGTAGAGTAGCCTTTAATGTATTCCATAGTAATTTTGAACAGACAGTCATGCTTAGCTTAACAGCTGGATAAATGGAACAAGAGATTGCAGTAGGTTTTACTTTAAAAAGCTCCTCTTTGTCCTTTGAATACTATATCCTCCGTTTGTTGTTTAACAAGCTCTGGTTTTAAAACACAAAAAGTTAACGCGCGACCGCGATGATTTGAAGTTACACCAACTTGAAATCACTAGCCAAGATATCGGCAGCTGAAAAAAAAAGGTTTTCGTTTGTTAATTAACAGCCCCGTTGTGAGGCTTTCAAAAGGACGAAGTTTTAATAGTTTACTTCTAACCAAACCACGGCTTGCTTTGAAGGGCGACAGAAGTCTTCAAATTCAATCAAGGTCGTGTATGTTTTCTCCTCTCGGTGACAAATACACGCGAATAATAATTAGCGCCGTTAAAACTGAGTACATACAAGAACAGAGAAAAAATACAAAACATCAAGTTTCTATTGAAGCATTTGTCTGCTTTGTACTAATGTTTAGAAATCATAACATCAGGATATCCCACACAGCTGGTTGTTAAATACTTATAACAGGTGGATCGGTTCAGAAAAATAAATGCTTTTGTCGGTTCTTCGGCCAAGGTTTTGATAGAGCTCCGACAAGGTTTAGAAAAGTAACTTGTCAAACTATTGGCAGTTGATTTTTTCTATTGAGCTTGAAAGATGGAGTTAATAATTAGTGCGATAAATGAGCCAGTTTTTCTAGTTACTTATAAGAGTTTAGTGGGGGTTTCAATCTCAATTATGCTTATTGTTTGATAACAGGTGATATGCACACTTCCAATTGTCTTGCAATCACGCGCTGAATGGTTGTATACAAACAAAGCGCCTTCGTGTTTGTACGTCTTCTCTCACTAGTTTCCTGGACCCGATCCAGTATTAAAAGACCTACAAAGCCTGCCCGACTTACATTCAACAAGCTCAACAAGTCACATATATCTCTCTCGCACGTGTACTGATGAATAAAGCAACACATTCACGCCCGAACAATTGAACAAGTTAGCGAAAGAACAGGCAAGTTTTAGAAAACTAGTAAAAAAACAACAACAAAAAACAAGTCGGTAAAAGTTTTTTTTTGACAAAACTTTTTGCTGCTCTTGAACTATGTATGTATGTCAGATGTGAAGTCAGTTAATTATTTATCTAACTTTGGGATTTTATTTGCTTTTTTAATACCTTTTTCAGCCTTATTGCAAATCATTGGTAAAGCTAAGAAAACCAGTTTTGACAAAAAAAAGAAAAATGCCAAAGTCTTTTCTGTTAAAGAGAAGAAGCAAACCAAACGGAACGTTTACTGACAGTTCTCAGCCACAAAATGAATGTAAGTTACATATCGATTATAGCTAAATGAAAGCGATGTGATTTAAATCAAGTGGTTCGTTTTCTATAAAAAGGCATTTGCTTTTTTTGCAGCGGTGCTTGTTGAAAAGTTACCTCAAGAACATGAAGAACACTACATGCATTTGGTTTCAAGTTCCACAAAGACTCCCTCACAAGATCTGCGAGCTGGTTACACCCATAAGATTCATTCTCAAACCTCTGATGTGAATCAAAACTTTTTCGCCACGTTTAACGCCGAGTTTCCTGTTCTTTATTCATCATTGCCACATCTGGAACATTATAGACGGCAACTGAATGTAGAATACTTGAAAAACAACCAAACACTGACCCATGGACCTGAAGACTCCTTTAAGACAAACGATATAAAAGTTATGAATGGAAGAGAGGGGATTACATTCCCGGGGGATATCCACTACTCTGATAACGCCGTCAAGACGTCTTCTTCCACTGCAAAAAGCCAAGATGAAGACAACAAAAAGCCCTTAAAATGTGACCAGTGCGGCAAAATATTTAAAACAAAGTACACATTGGCCATTCATCTCAAAATGCCTTCTCACACTAATGCGAGACCTTTTGTATGTGGCACGTGCGGTAAAGGGTTTCGCCTGTCCAGCACACTTTGTCGACACAAAATCATCCACACTTCCTCGAAACCCCATCAATGCCACATTTGTAACAAAGCTTTTAATCGATCTTCCACCTTAAAAACACATATAAGAACGCATAGTGATGAAAAAGAGTTCTTGTGCGAGGTTTGCGGTAAAGGTTTTCATCAGAAAGGGAACTTAAGAAATCATATTTTGATCCATACTGGAGAAAAACCTTACAAATGTAACTTGTGTGAGAAAGCATTTAATAAGCTTTCAAATCTCAAATTTCATCTCCACGTTCACACAGACAACGCGCCGTATCGTTGTCGATTTTGTAAAGTAAGTTTTTCGAGGAGGTGTGATTTAAAAAAGCATTTATCGGGAGCTCATAATTGCCGTTAATTAAAGTTTTATGTCACCTTTGAAATAGTTTTCACTTTTGGTTTCACAGAAAAGAAAACAGGTTAAAATATACCGGCAAGTTAGCATATTGAAAAAATATTGTTGAAAAAAAATCATGTACATCTACTTATAAAACTTAAGGTCGTGTTCCTTTTAGAAGGTAAAACATTATTTATCGAACAATTTATTAGGAAATTTGTAAAATGTAAAAAGGTTTTCCCTATGGGACAGTCAATTAGCGTTTGTCTAACTACTTTTGCGGTTAAAACAATCGGAGATGCACTTGAATACAGTTGTGAAAAAACCTCAAACATTGAAGTAGTTAAAAATTCATTGCGCAAACGTTTCGTAAAATAATATTTCGAAAGAAATGCTTAAAATTCTTTTAAAATAGGTTTGAAAGTAAACTTGGCTTTTTTAGCCGTGAGGGAAAGCAAGTTCTTTCGTTACATTGACGAGAAAAGAAAAGTCGGTGAACAGCATAAAGGTTTTGTAAATTAACTAACAACACCGTGTTTAATATTTCATTATATCATGTAACAAATATTTCTGTATAGAATAAAGCACCTAGATTGAATAGAATAAAATTCTACTCTCTAGAACTGAAGACAAATATTATTCAAAGAAATAAACTAGGCAAGGATCCATGTTATAGTACGTGCTTTTTTTTTTAAGAAAAAGTTAATTTTTCCGAGGCTGATTGTTATTAATTTTTTTGTGATTTCAGCCTCAAATTGCTCTTCAATTTTTTTTATTTCTTGCAGCTTAAATTGAACAAAAAATATAATAGAAACAATCAAGGGATTGCAGAACGATGCGCTTCGCATCAGTTGATAACAAATGTGAGACACCGCAAGACTTCTTGTGTTTTATATTTTGTTGCTCAGTAAATTGAGAGTTTTAGTGAAATCTGTAGGTAAAACATTTTCATACTATTTGGAGCCTCTACGCGAGATTGTTCCTAAATTGTTCTTAATTTTCGGCCAATTTGAGCCTCGCCGAACGTTCTTATATATGAAGTTGTTCTTATAAAAAAACGTGTTTGTCGAATCAATTCATTATACATCTACTGAACTATCAATCCTTTTATATACAAACTTTAGACAAATTTATTGAAAAGGAAAAAACAACTTTGAGTTATTTCTAAATAAGTTACCGCTTATACTAAGAAGTTACAAGACGAACAGAACTCAGTGTTCCAAAACGCAATATTACATAGTAAAATTTGCTGACATTTGGGGAATATTTTAATCTTACAAGCTTTTTCTCACTGTAAATATAAAATTATGCTTTAGCTAAACCAGTCTTTATATTTGGAGCCTGTATATAACTCTGCCGTTTCTCAGTTGTCTTAATAGTGAGAGCTTTTGATTTCCCACCGAACCTAACGCTTAGAAATTCTGACCAAGGTGCTGGTACTTTATTTACCGCGACCTCGTAACGATTGAAAAATGAATCAGCCTTAAAAAAAGAGCACACGCGAAAGTTCAATTCTTGGTATATTGTACCTAAAATCTCGGACTATTGAGGTCTAAATTGATTTTTGCTTTGTGTCGAAATTTTTAACCAACGGATGGCAAAAATGATATATACACTATTTTTTATAAGAATCTTTTTTATAAGAACATGAGGCTGAAAATCGCCAAAAATTTAAGAACAAGTAAAGAACATGCTGAGGCTGAGAAAATGTGAAGAACATTAATTTATAGTGAAATAATTTATACAGTGTTATTGAAAACTTTGCTTGGGCTTCTTGACTAAAGTTTGCGTGCAGATAACAATTTTACATCACAGGTTTTTCCGTTTACCAAATTGAGGTTCTCAGATATCGTTCTTGAGACAAACTGGCAAGAAAGTCAATACAAATCAATGTATACAGAAAAGTACTACATACGGTACATGTATTATTTATATTGTCTATAATCAGTAAAGTTTTGAGAAGATTTGAGGCTGATAAACAGAATATATTTAAGAACGTTCAGTCTCAGTCACAAAATTCGACATTCTTATAAAAAAAAAGTGTAGGCGTTTATTATTCGTTTCGTTCTAAAACTTTGTCCAATTTTTATTATATATCTGTATGTAAAATGGTATTTCAGATCTCAGTTTATTATTGAGAAGCTAGCACAATAAAGAATGATTCAGCAAGGATCTATGGCGGTTGCGTGATTTTTTAATAAAATGTCCGAAAAAGCTATCAGTGCATGTTAAATATCACAACTTTTATTATAAAACAGGGAAGGTGGAAAAAGAATCGAAAAGATAAAGTAAAATCATATTTTGATAAGTAAGTTTGTTACGCAGCAGATTTAGGCATCTACTGATTTACGCGAAAAAATTACACAGAAATTCTTAAAAAGATATTTTAGATCTACACTTAAAGCTTACAGCAAAAATAGCGCTTCTAGATCTGTGACTATCCTTGCTTTAAACGGTGAAATATTAATACCAATAGCCAGTTCTTTTTAAATCAGCGTTTCTTTTTCTTAACAAAGAAAAAATGATAAATCAAAGTGGCATCTGCTCCTAAAGCTACAGCCAAGTGGTGCTTGATAGTCAATGAAAAAAGTTAAAAACTTCTTTTCCTATGATTGATCAGAACTTGTAATAAATTTTGAAAATCCGACTTCACAAGTGTTTTGCCGGAAAAAATAGGCTTATGGCCATTTGGTCTGTATTACGTTATTTGAGAACAATCGTTTTGAATTGACAACAATCTGAGAAATAATTTTCTAACTTTTAACCACTATCCGCGGAATCGTTTGGCCGTAGCTTAATACAGCTTTCCGACTCCAACTGATCACAAAATCTCTTTTTTAAGCCTTTTTCTTTGTTTGTTAAGCTGTGTTTTGTCGTTAGCCAAAACACAACTGGTAAATCAAGCACAAAATTTCAGCCGGTCTGTTATGAACAAAGAAGAACATGAGTAAAGAACAAAGTTTCTCGGCGACGAAGAGTTGTAACGAAAACCAAAACTTTCACCTTCTTAAGTTTTGTTCATTATTTTCAATATTTTTGTTCGACTAAAACCACAAAAAATATCCAACAAAATCTTTACATAGAAGATAAATAGTATAACTCAGCTCATTAGTTTTATTGGTAACTTGAACTGATTTGGTAACTTTAATTTTTAAAAATACGGCGCAGAAATGCTAGGATGCCGTGGGTATACGGATTATATCGCAGGATGAAGGTCCACGCGCATGCGGCACTATCAGATGCCCCGTTAAGCAATTGCATACCCCGTGAACCTGTACTAAATATATCGATTGACTTTATGACTCTAAGTTGTACAATGGCATTTGATCAATTAGCATGGAAGTAGTTAGATTACTTGTGCACTATAAAGAGTAAAGAAAAATATTTAATTTAGAAAGAAATGGTTCATTTGTCACAATCTGGTTTGCTTATCTGCTCCTTTACCATATTCCTGTTTTCCACAAGAACAGTCTGACTTCTATAATATATCGTGTGTTTTTTAAAGTCTAATCGCACGTTAAAATTCTGCATTAAAAACTGTTTTTATCAGATAGGTCAGTTTCTCAAATATTTATTTTGACATAGTCGAGTAACGCTGGTTATTCCATTTAAAAATCTCTGATAACTTTCTCGCCTTTTATAAGAACAACCTTATAAGAACGAGGCTCAAATTGGCTGAAATTTAAGGACAATTTTTAGAATAATCTCAGCTGAGGATATCTATGAAAATGTTTCTGGTAGAAATTTTACTAAACTTATGAATGAACTTGGCCGCACAATATAAAACACAAGACTGAGTATCACGATGTTTTACCTTTACTATATAAATGAGATGCGTATCGTTTTGCAGTGCGTTTATATTTTAAGTTTTTTTTTCTTCACTTTGGGGTACTAGAAGTTAGAAAACAATAAAGAACAATTTCAGGTTGAAATCACGAAAAAATTAAATGCTATGAGCCTTGGAAAAATATAATTCTTCTTATAAAGAAAGCGTGTAATGCAAAATTTCTTCTGCATGACACTCGGCTCTATCGCATACTGATAATCTTTTCAATATTAAGGAAAACCAAAAACATAGACTTAAAACATTTATTTATAACAGAATTCATAATTAATTAACAGCTGATAACAAAATATTTTCAGCATTGCAGAAACGTTCTGCTGTTCTCTATTAATGGTAAATTGTTTAAAAAAACGAAGAAGAATTGCTCTCAGCGTGCACGCCAATCGAAAAACAATGCCATCAAGTAGGTCGCACTCGGAGATCCATTCGCCACACTTGAACTAAGCGACAGCGGGTCTACATGTTAGATTTACCAGTGTGTCGCTCAGGTTACTGTCATACTCATCATCAAGAGTCTTTCCAACACTAGTCGTGAAAATGCACACAGTTTACGATCGGTTTTAATTTTTTTTGACAACTCGCTGGCAATCCCTCAGTGCTGCTTTCAAATGGTGTAGTTCTTTGCTTTTGGCTTCGCATGAATGTAAAATTATAAATTCATAATGTTAAAAAACAAAGCTAGTGATTGAATGGGACGCGTGCGGCCGATAAAATGAAGGTTGCGGACCATCTGTAAGCGCGTTTGAAACAACTGTACAAAAAAATTAACTCCAGACAATTATCTTCTTACCTCATTGTTCTTTTTATTACCATTGTTATATTATTGAGTCCTTTTAATGAAACACGTTGCTGTCATTTTCCTTTTCAAAGGCCGGTTTTTTAAGTGTTTTTTAGGCCATTACCCTCAAGTTGACATTGCAAAAGATTAAAAACAAACAGAGTTAATTTAGTAATTATATATGTACCTAAATATAAAATGAAGCACTTAACGAAATATGTGATGTAAGTATATAAAGTTCGTTATGATATCTTATTTGTCAGAGTCGAGTTCCAATTTTTCTTTTTAAATAAAGAAGTTCAGAAGTCAAGTCACTAGATCACTGAGGCACTTTCCGTATAATAGTTATCTAAACTACGTGCCGATGAGTTTGTTGCAGAGCATTCCAGTTAACGAAACTCAAGCCGACGGATTGCCAGAACTTTTTGAATACAAGGCCGTTCGAAGATGGCAAGCTTTGCGCAAATTTATCAGAACCGAAACATTTTGCTAAGGCTCAATGTACGGGATAAAAACTTTTTGGTTGCTTCAAATCTACTGACTGTATTTCAAGGAAACAATTTAGTAATGAAAATGTAAATTATATACCGTAAAAAAGAAATACTGACGTTTCGGACGTTAGTCCTTCGCCGGAGGACTAACGTCCGTAACGTCAGTAAGTATTTCTTTTTTACGGTGTATAATTTACATTTTCATTACTAAATTGTTTCTTTAGAAACACCGAC
>JAOTRI020094840.1:0-15052 GCA_028564885.2 Zoanthus sanctaehelenae | reverse complement strand
TTCCCTCGTGTTCTCAAATATCCGTCGTGTTTTATCACAGTCTAATACACGGCTTATGCTTCTTTATTTGTTAATTGTCAGAGCATTACACCAATATCTAACTCAGCAATAATCGCACTCTCGAATATTACTGTAAGATTTACTCTGGAGCTTTTGTCTTCTCATTGAGAACGACTAATATTTTTTATAAACTGAAGTAAAACACAGGAATAATTTCTAGGACTTTTAACATTTTTCCAACCTTTCTAGGACTGGTAGAACTAACCTACAAATAATTTCAGGCCAATACTTTCAAGCTCAAGTGTACTGATCGCCAAAGCTGATACAATTAAAGATAAAAAATAGAAACGAGAAATTCAATTCGTCTCACCATTGGCACACCTTGAGCCAAGAGAGTATTCAGGGCACTTGCACTGAAAGGTACCAATGCCATCGATACAAGATGCATGACTCGGACAGGGACTTGAAGCACATTCATTTATATCTGAAATAATGAAGACAGTATACAATAGTAATAAAACAACAGCAGCTAATTATGTTATCCGTTTTATAGATATTATTATAATGTTTTATTATTATTATTATTATTGACACTTTGATTTCGTAACTTTACATAATCAATAGCATAACGAGACTAATCCTAGGCTATGCTGTATAATTTACAAATATAAATGTTTCTTTCTAAGTTCTGTTCAGTTCTTTTTATGTCTCATAGGTATAAGAATTCTTAACCATTTCAATGTTTTGTATTTCTGCCTTTTCATTATTAGATATTTTGTCTCTTCTTTGTTCTTTTCTGCTAAATGTTTATTGAGATCGTTCTTTAGGTTTGAGTGGTATTTGGTAAGGAAATCGAAAACTACATTTATTTGATAATTTATAGAAGTATGCAACTCGGTTTAAAGTTTGAAAGAAAATGTTACTCGAGTTGAATGGTGGCGAAGTTGGCTCTGGTTACGTAGCCAATGATTGCAACTAGACGGTAAGAACTTTTTGTTTCATCTTACTTGCTATTTTTGAAAAGTAAGAATTGTCTGATTACAGAAACCCTCTATCTTCAGTAGACCGCATTTAAACCCTTTCCTTTCTTCTCCGTCGTGAAATTTGAAACCTCAGAACCATTGACTACGTTATAACCGTTAAAATTTGACCGTTGGTGGAGCAAGTTATTATGATGAAGGGCAGGATATATATATATATATAAATACAATCAAACTAAATTTAAAATCTGATAATGGAGTTTAAAATTTTTAAAAAGACACAACAATTCGAGGTTATTGAAGATCTATGCGACGTCTGCATATTATAAGTTAACTAGCTTAAGAAACGACTTGCAGGACTGGGTTCCATATATGGGGCAACTGGAAGTATCTAGGGAGGCATTATCTGAATTGCTGAAAATGGAGTCCGCTCGGTGACAAAGTGTAAAACGTACTGCCAGTTTGTGAACTGGAGGGTGATGCGACACAAAATCCAAGTAAAGACCAGTATATAGGTCGGTCTTCTGAAAACCTCTATCGATACGTCACACTTGATGCTGACCTGACAGAACTGCAGAACTCCTGAGTAAATGTGTTGCTACCTTTAGTATTTTAAAACTGAAGTTAATTCAATGTAGGGCGGTTCGGACAACAAAGATGTCGTCTACATGACGAAGCCACAACGTGGTGTGAGTACCAGTGTAATTTGGACTTCTTAAATTGCCGATGAAGACCGAAGGCGCGACACATGACCTTTGTACAATTTTTACTGTTAGCTACGTTGAGTATTAATTAAAAATTATAAGTTAGTCTCTCTGAGTTCTGGCTAGGTTTTTCTTGCGAATTTTCACTTTTCGTTTCCTTTGAAACTTGCTATAATTTATTATAAAACACTTGTTGACTGATATCGTCGGGAAACATCATGTTTTGTGGACCCTCGATTAACATTGGTGGTCTCTACTAACACCGTGGTACTGGTGCTCATATTAGTGATTTAAAATTATAATTAGCAACCAACTTGAGAAGCAGTGAGTAATAGGGAGAACTTTCTCATTTGTATACCATTTAGTGCAACAATGACTGTTGTTTTAAATCCTCCAGGATGCTTTGCGTGGTTGGCTTGTATATAAAGTGTCTCGATCCGTAATGTTTACAAGTAATGACGTAACTGGTTCTCCTTGGTTTAAGCTTTGATTCGTTAATTTGTTCAGGGTTCAGGGTTCAGTTTAACTGCATGCTATTAGTAATATTGGCTTGAAAATGTGAAGCCAAACTTAGAATCTGGGATAACAATTTCACTTATGAGGATTTGTGTTGAAGATGCTAGTTTTGGTCTGAACTGCAGTCTATTTTGTACGCGATATCCGTGAGTTTTCTTATTAATTGATACTTTTGGTTTTTATTACAGCCACATTCTATAATCTTTTAGTTTTTGGTTTTTGAATAATGATTTACTTCAAAATACCTGTCGTTCGTTGAAGACATTTTTTGTTTGGCGCACTGTGTGTGCAGCCATGATAATATGTAATTTATAAAATTAGGTAATTCACCTAACTGTTCATAAGCCAGCAATAAACAAGGTCAGAGGCTGCACGGACCAAAAACAAGAAAAAGATTGTGTAATATCCCATGGCCAGACATTGCCCATACTTAAATTTTCTTTAATCTTTACTTACGAAACAGTACCTTAAATTGCATTTGTTTTTAGTTTCACATTGAGCTCTCTATATATAGTGCTCAAAGAAACGGCATTTTCTTTTCCTTATGGCAATGACCTCAAATTTCAATCTATTTTTGATTACTCTTCTTTTACAATTCCCTTTCTCATCAACGTATATCAAAATTTAAAAAATAGCCTTACTTGCCTGTTTCACAATTTAAACCAGTAAAACCCACTGCACATGCGCATGTGTACATATTCAAGCCATCAGTACAGGTCCCGTTATTGAAGCAAAATCCTAATGCGCAGTCATCTATGTCTAAAAAAACAATGATATACTTAATTCTTTATTTTTATTAGAATCGAAGTGCTAGCTACCTTGAATGACCGTAAAGGCAATAGAAATTAGGCAGCCAAAACTCCGCCCGAATGAATTTAATAGGATTTGTGTGTTCAAAAGACTTAATTACAAAATAACGATAAGAATAGAGTTAAGTATTTCAAGTTAAATACAATTATAAAATGTTCAACTTCCAATTTTACGTTTCTAGCGTTCTGGGCCCAGTTGTTCAATGGCTGGTCAAGTTTAACTCTGGGTAAAGCAAAACTTTAAACAGAAATTTCTTCTTTAAGAAAAGGTAAACGGGTATTTATGAAGACTGTTTGGATTTTTCTAGGAAAAGACTTGATAATTCCGAAATTACAGCTAAAATCTCTCCTTGTAAGATTAGAGACGAGATCGTGGGTTAAACATTTAACCCTGGGTTAGTGCTGACCGGCTTTTGAACAACTGGGTCAGACTGGTTCACTTCATCTCTGTAATAAGCTACCGAATGACCAGATATGGAAACAACTGAAGCTGTGTAAACTGTTGCCAAGCTGAAAAATGTTGGAATAACATTTTCAAGTATCGAAGGGTTCGGAAAGCTCATGAAATTTTAATAAAACAATTATTCGCATCGTGTTTGTTGGATAGACTATTTATAATTCACCCATTCATTTAGATTCGCTACGAGGCATAATTACTTAACATTTATGTAAGATTTGAAAACACATAATATACTTTATAAAAAAAATATCAAAAAGGTGTGAATTTTATATCAAGTTTTTATCGTTGGTATACCTTATACCAAATATTAGATATTCCGAAATAACTTATAATAAACAATAATAATTGCGTTCAACGTCAGGAGAACACAATAGGGACCTTTAGCAACGAGAACGGCGACGTCGACGTCGACGGCAGAGAACAATAGAAAATACAATGACTGCACGTTGGAATGCTCCAAGAGAAGCATGCGGAGTTGTCAGTAAAATTATAACGTGAAAAGAGCTGTCGAGACTACGTGGACGTAACAGCAAAAACTTTCTCTGTATTTGTTTAGCTTCACGAAGAAACATTTAATCGTTTTTCTATTCACAAAACGTCAAGGAAAGAAACAAAACAATCTTGAATTTAGAGCAAAACATTAAATTTGTTAATGTAATGTGTGACGTGTGTGTGTTATACCATCGTTTCCAAAAACCATAGCTCAAAAAAACCAAACTAAAATTTCATGACTTTTCCACGACGTTTCCTATTTTTTCGCAAATTCCATGACTTTTCATGACCTGGAAAATGCATTTTCAAATTCCATGACTTTTCATGACCCGTGTGAACCTTCTCAAACCATTTGCTGATGTTAAGGCATTATTGATAGTTCCTTTTCTTCATTTTTTTTTCAAGACTGTCGACATCTATAAGATAACCATGTAGACAATGGTGCGGTTGCAAGACGGAAATAAAATTGACTAATATATTGAAAGGAATACAGATTTTTCTAAATACAACAACAACAACAACAACAACAACAACAACCACTTTATTTCCCTTGTTTTGCTTATAAGTTACATGATATACAATTAATGAAAAAGAAAAAAGAAGGGTTACTGGCGATCTGTAATAACCATGGGGTTAAAAATGCCAGATCGCCAGTTGCATTCACAGCTTGCAAAATATGGTCGGTGACAAACAAGGACACATACACGCACACACACGCAGTCACACACATACTCAACTCACACACACAAACAAAACACACACACACATGAGCAGAAAATGACACATATTCAGATACTCAGATAATAGATACCAAGAATAAAATAACAAAGTAGGTATTTATAACAAAATCTATATTGCGCACAGAAAAACAGAACAGTTTGCAAAACAGGATAAATAATATCTTGATGGAATAAATGTACCAAACCAGTTTAATAGGCTTCAATAAATCCCTGTTTCAACCTTTTCTTGAACAAAGACATAGACAATTTTTTTGTTTCATCATCAATTGCATTCCAATATATCGTCTCGTATTTTTCAGTTCGACCTATTTTTAAAATACTAACAAATTAAAAAAATAGATTCTCTAATATTATTTTTTCAGTTGTTTAGCATATAGTCAACAAAACAATTAAATTCTCAGCAGGGTTTCATTAATAAGTTAATCGATAATTCATATATATGGAAATATGTACAACATGCAAAGATCGATTGTCTTAGCGAATTAACTGAAATCACTTAAATATTTATATTTCATAACTGTTTTCGATATCCTTGTTTCTTGAACGGTCGAGAACGAAGGCTCATACGAAAACTGTTCGCGAAACGCTTGGGACGTTGAAATCCTTTTTGAGCTATTTTGCTTCCTGTTTGACAGATATTCTCTGTTGTCGACTCGTCTTCTTCTTGCAAACTACCAGAACAATAGTCTTGGAAACTTCCGGCTGCATTATTGTGAAGTTCAGTACGGTTATCCTTGTAATGTGAGGAGTTGTGAAAAGACAGTTCTCCCGAGACTGAAGCCTGACACAACGGCGTCAATAAGGACTTGTTTGAAATGCCATTATTATGAGACAAGTCACTGTTTTGAAATTGGTGAACAAGCGCTACTGATATACCGAGTCTTGTGAGCCAAGTTTGCCGCTCTGATTCAGATTGGGTTTTTAATAAATACACGCCATTTTTGCTCATTAACGTAAATTTGAAATTTTTTGGTTGAGATATTCTTTGCATTCCTGCAGATTTTTCCTTCACAATACATTTTGTATCCGCCGTCAATGCAATGCTCCCAGCGTAGTTGATGTAGTTCTCTGCTGTTTCTGATAAATCTTGAGCATTTTCTTTTACGAAAAAATGTAAGCGTTGTTTTTTAAGAAGGACCCAATATGCTTTCCATGTTTTGCGTCTGCATTTTTTCATCAATTTCCCCTGGTGGGAAACAGACTGACTTTCTTGTCCTTCCATTCTAGTTAAGATGGTATTGAATTAAATGTGTATATCATGACATTCAATACAAGTTACAACTGCAGGCTTGTTTATCATGTTTCAACGTTTTAAATAAAGAATAAAATGCCAATAAATCTTGATAATTAACAAAATTCCAGCAAACACGAAGATGTCAATGGCCGCATTGTGCCTAGGGTTAGGTTTTGTCCATTTAGTGTTGGTGTGTCGACTCACTTTGTCGCTTTCCTTATTATTTTGATTAAAACTATTAATTATTTATAATGCTTATTGTTGTCATATGATCTCAAGTGAATTTCCGTTCACATATTACAATTAGCTAACAACCCAGGTGTATTCGTTGAATATTTATATGATAACATGTATATGACAACAAAGTCAACAAACTTTCATTAGCAATGACGTTTTTTATTTTTGAAAAAGATACTTGCAGATCGGCTGTGACTTATTTCAGACAATAAGTCGCTAAAAGGAAACTACTAAATAAATGCGAATCAATATTGATACTTAAAAACTAGCAACAATAATATAATTAATATTGTTAATTTACCAAATTAATATTTTCATTTATATTTTGTACTAACATTTAAAAAAATACAAACTAATAGTAATAATATATTCATTCTTTCATTATTTGTTTCGTTGTGGCTACACTTAGCCCATATCAGAGTTGAATTTTTAACAAATTCCCATTTCTTTGTATTCTTTCAAAATCACTTTAAAACATATATTCTATCAGCGCACGTAAGATATGAGATAAATTAAAATAGATGGGACCAATGACGCGCGAAGCGCCGAGTTGACTGTTTTTAAAGCAATAACAACGTTTTGCGTGTTTGCAAAGCCTGATATAAACACGAGAGGGGTTGGGAGAATTCAAGACAATAATGTAAACCCGAGACGAAATCGAATGTTTATATCAGGCTATGCAATAGCCTGTGTGCAGACTATACTTCTCAAGCTATAGAGTCCAATAGTTAAAAAGGGAACAATCACGCCACTTGTCTAATATTTCCATGGGATAATCATTGTGCTATTATAGCCGTCTTGCCAAGCTACTGACAGCGAAGCTTAGCGGAAGAAATAGAGTTATGCAGTTACTGTTTCCTTCGGTATTTTGGCATCGAGGTTTGTTAGCACCGGTTTGTTAAAGGCTTCCGCTTATGCAGATGGAGAGTTACACTACAGACAGCCGAAGCTCTATCTATTAAACCGTCTATGACGTCTATAGGGGAGTCACGTTGGCATAGTGGTCATCAGTCATGCCATCCACCTCTGCGACACAGAATCAATCCGGGGCTCGGCATGTGGGCTGAAATTTGTCGATGTCAATCTGACTCCGAGCGTTTTTCTCCGGGTACTCCGGTTTCCTCCCTCAGCAAATTCGAATATGACGCCAAGATCTGAGCCGTCGAGCGATTAAACATTAGCAATTGGCTAGAAAGAATAGGCAACCACTTCCTTCGCAACTGACAATAAATAAACTATTATTATTATTATTATTATTATTTATTATTATTATTATTATTATTATTATTATTATTATTATTATTATTATTGCCACACAAATAAAACAAAAAGATTTATATTCATGGAACTTTCTGCATGTCATCCAAGGAGGTGGTTAAAATTGATATAAAATGCCTAAACTAAAACAACTTCATTTTTCCGTACGTGTGTTGATAGCTTGAGGTAGGGTTATCATTCTTACCATTTCTAGATCTATTTAACTTAATTAATCAGTTGCAAACAAATAATACAATATTGAGTTGAATTACAAGGATTCCTTTTAATAGAGAAAAAATTTAATTTTAGCTGCTTCAGTAAAGCATTGTAGAAACTGTTCCATATAGGCATATATACAAACCCAAATGTTTTATTTGTCTGGTACATATAGATAAAGCTTGGGATGCATGTGAATACACAATCACGATATTTTTCAAAATAATATGGTCTATTAAAGTTGTTGCTGGCGGCTTAGTTTTTCTGTTTAATTAGTGTAAATGTTTCTTGATGATTCTTGAAAAAAAATTTTCATAACAATTGACAACTGGATTTGCAACATTTGGCATGTACCGCCATGAGGGTCATATATTTGGGGTTAATAAATTGCAGATCGATACATCGCATCTGATTTGCAACAGGGTTTTGTCAAGTATTTTGGTATTCCAGATCTGCGTCCACTGCTTTCTGATGGAGTCATTTGCAAAATTTAGATCTTGCTTTAGTGAAACAGATGAAATTTAATCATTGGTTCCGAACAGTATACGAACAACACGCCTGAGAAATTATATGTAGAGAAATCATGGGCGTAGCCAGGATTTTTAAAAGGGGGGTCACAGAGGCTACTCACCAGATTGTTATGTCGACCTCCACACCGTGCAAGTTTTACTTAATGTTACAGTATAACTCCCACACTACTCAGGCGCCGATACTGGGCTGAAAAAAGGGGCCTGGGTTCTCTATAGCAGCCCCTTTGCGAAAGGTGAGATTTTCCTTCTTTCTGGAGGCTAGCCATCATTATCAAACGTAGCCCTAAGATGTAAAACTTGAAGTATGTAATAAAATGGCGGGGAATTAGTAGCCGCCGTACGAACTTACTAGACCTGTGCGGTAGCCAGGATCATCGCGTCTAACTAGTAGTTGTATAATAGTAAATACACAGAATAGTCTCATAATAGTTGTTAATATATATAATATATATTAAATATATCAAGCTTGAAGCTTGATGAAGCTGCTTCATTCCATATTCACAGTAAATGGCCGAGAAAAAAGGAAAAGTTCCCGGGTCTAGTAGAGCGCGTTATGAATGCCGGGAAAACGCACGCTTTCTTTCTCTTTTCGCCATCTTTAAATTTGGGAAGACTGTAAATAAGTTGGAGTGTAGAAAAGTTGGTCTTGTTATCAAATGTTGAGATTTATTACTAGCTCGTTGCATTTAAAGGTTCTAAATAGACTTTGAAATTTTCTAATTTCCAGAAATTCAGCTAAACATGCAGAACGAAGGCGGGGAATACGTGGATATGTACACTCCACGAAAATGGTATGAATCCCAAATTTGGAAAAAACATGTTCTGGTGTTTGTTATTTCTTAATAAATATTTTAAGTATTTTATTGCAATGTATTCTTTGTTTCTGTACTATTTATTTACCTGGTGTGTTAAAGTTTTGGGAAAAAGGCTTTGATATGGCGGCAGAACATCTGACAAAGTGCAAAATGGTCTTACTAATACCTCAAAAAGATATTAGAATCAGAAAATGAATACATTGTTATTGACAAAATAAGGACCAGCATGCTGGCCATGTAATTCTATCCAATTCTTTTTATCGATTTTCGCTTGCTGATCAGTATAAAAATATATCATAAGAGAGTAAAAGCAGGAAAATGTATATATATTATAAATCTGTTTATATATGTTTGTGCATATACATAGCTTGGTAATAAAAATGTAAATTCTACACCGTAAAAAAGAAATACTTACTGACGTTTCGGACGTTAGTCCTTCGTCCTTTACTCCGACGAAGGAATAACATCCGAAACGTCAGTAAGTATTTCTTTTTTACTGTGTCGAATTTACATTTTTATTACCAAATTATATACCTATAATATTACACGTACCAATGATATTGCACGTACCTATATGATAATACACATACCTATGATATTACACGTACCTATATGATAATACACGTACCTATGATATTACACGTACCTATGATATTACACGTACCTATGATATTACACGTACCTATGCCTTTGGTTCATAAACTGAAGATGGTTCGTTTCACGCGTCAATAGTTTAACATGTTTTTAAATTAGCTAGATCTGAACTTGAACCTGCTTTATAGCTAAAGTTATTCACTAACATTTAAAATAAAATTTGTGCAAAGAACAAAGCATTTAAATTGATCAAAAGTCGTGTGAATTTCTTTCTTCAAAGGTGGTTGAAGTTAAAGCTAAGATAAAAAGGTCTCAGTATACAAAATTCTTAACCCCACGTTTTGAAACTAGTCACTTAACCATTTTGTAAAGAATGATTCAACTTTTTTTTGTGCCGTTGTAACAGGAACCAAAACTTACTCCGCAAGAGCCCGCGTTTCAGTACAGCAGTCATGTTTCTCTTCAGGCTCCCAGCGGTCACATGTGGTAAGGAATTTATTATGTATACCTGTTTTCCTTCGGCGAACTACTGATTAAAGATAAGTCAAAACTTCTAATCGCACCAATCGACAACGTGAGACGGTCCAATTCAGATCGCAACCTTTGACATGGTGACGGCTGATTTTTAACACATTTTTACCCATTCATATATCCAGTCATCTTTGCATCCTTCCATTTATTCATTTACCCATCCTTTCGTTCGTCCGATCATCAGTTTGTCTGTCTGTCTGTCCGTCTGTCTGTCCGTCTGTCTGTCCGTCTGTCTGTCCATGTGTCTGTCTGTCTGTTTATGAATAAAAAAATCTCGATACTATTCGTACTGTTTTTTAAGTAGATTGATATGTTTTATGGTGGATTATTAGGTAAATCGCAACAACTTTATACCGTTTGGTAAGTAAGGATTAACAAGACTGAAATACGAAGTGCGTATATAATAAAGTACAGATCAGTTTACAAATACTGTTGAGCTTTGGAATTAATTCTAATAGTTTTTCATCCTTTGCAGAAATATAGGAAGTTGTAAGATTAGCAATAACTTGCGTATTCATATCATATAGATATTCCACTATTTTAAAAGCAATTTTCAATTAATTTAAGTTTACGCCTTTCGTTATCTTTAGTGCTTTCTTGTGTCAACCGGCTACATCCGATAGAACCCGGTAGAACCGGATGTTTTTGCGCCGAGCTTGTCAGTTAACTTTTGAACAAAAAAGTTACGGAATTAGTAAAAAGTGATCCAGAACATAGCGGTTTATAGACACTAAGTATGTGGAATAACAACAACAACTAACTTTATCACATTCCACATGAATTTACATTATAAGCAAATACATCTTAGGTATGGGTTGCCCTAAAATTATTAAAAAGCTAAACTAGTTCGGGCTTCCTGCCTTGAGAATGAAGGTAGTTGGTCTTTGTTCACACTATGTGGCGTGATCAAGAGTACACAGATTCACAGCATACCAACAAGAATTATATTATTTTCACCAACCTCTTATACTATTATAGTATTTCTTAATCAGTTAATATGGGAGGACGTCTTTGAAGACATTGCTGTTAAAGAATGTAATCAAATTTTATTCAAAGTCATCGCTATTAACGAAAAAGAAATCATTATCGGGTATGTTCACAAGTTACCCTCTTCTGATAACGGGACACGATCGGAGTGTACCCTGGTTTGATATGGTTCTACCGGTCGATATGTGTAGGCATTGCCTATCTATTTTGATTTTGTTGTTTCTTGCCAATTTAAATTGATAGTTAATATTGTTTACCCTGAGTTGTTTTCCGTTTTAGGGGAACGTTCAGATTTGAACGCGGAGACGGAAGCGTGTTTGATGTAAGAGTACCGCCATTTTCGCTTGAGAGTAAAGAGGAACACACATCATCACCATCAGGAAGAGTTTAGGTTTCTCAGAAACTTCAAATCATTGCGGACAGCGTGCCACAGCAAGCACTCATGCGCTAATACCTACTCCTTGGTCAGCAGGTTTTTCCCTGCACTAGGGACCGTTTTGTATTTGTCTTGATGACATTAAAATTTCTTAATTGTCTCGAATAAGCAGTTAACTCCAAAGTATCTGGATGAGATTTTACGCAATTTACATTCAAATAGCGTTGTGTTTCTTAGGCTATGGAGACTGCATGAAGTCAGTGTTTTATCAACTTTAACTAACTGGCCAATGTTTTAAACCGAGATATAATAAGACTGTGTAACAGTGCTTCGATATGAAAAATAGGTGAGAAAAGCGACGACAAAGACATTATAAGACCAAAATGTTTCCTTATCATTGTCCGACATAATCTTATCGCAAAGTGAATAAGATTGTAAATGTTGCCGCGCGGAGATACAAAACTTTTCCTCAACTTTTAAAAAATATTTAGTGGTTGAGAGCAGAAAAAGAAATGATTTTTTTATCTCCAGCGACCATTTAAATTATTATCAGTAGTGTTAGTGAAGTCCCGTCTATCCAATCGATGTTTATGTGAAAATTTTCATTGGACAACTTTTATTCGCTTGTGTGGACAAACAAATTAACCATTATTTTTTGTATGACAATATTTGCTTAAAAGTTCCCGTGTTTATATGTGGCAAATCATAAAATATTATTGGACCAATAACTGTTTTATCATTCCATTACTGGATTTTTGTGTAGGGAAGCGTTTACTTTCAAAAGGTTAATGCGCGCTGCCTTGTAAAGTAAGTCCAGTCAAATTTTTTCGTCGGGAAAATAACGCGGCGCTGCCCTTTTAACCCCAAACGCAGATTATTGGTTCAACAATTTTTTTTGTAACTTACGTAGATGAATTAATGTCTTCTTTTTTCAAAAAAAAAGCCATTTCAAAATCACTGACACTGGTTTAGTAGTTCACTGGTTCAGTCTGGTCGGAACTACGCCGATGTGTAGTGTCATATTTGCAATTAAATTCATCGAACTTTAGTGCGCATGACCAAAGTCAAATTTGTTGGCAATCGTGCCAATGAGAAAGAAAACGAAAATTGCCCTAGTTGACGAGGCAATACATGAACTTAAATTTTTTGATGTTCCGTATATCTCAGTCTTCCATTTTTTGGTGTCCCATAAAAAATTGTTAGTGTGCACAGGCTGTGTATTTTCAAATGAAAACCGTCATATAGATATTGCTTGTCGAGACGGGGCTTAGAACTTCACAAACACTTATAAATATGAGCAAAGGCTAAAATTGATATCACAACAGATAGATATCGTTTCTATCTTTAAAAATATATAATTATTTCGTCCCTTTAACTTTCTTTCCTCAGGCCCATTGAAATTTAATTTTTATGTAGCTAGTGCTTTTTCCACTGGAATTCGCGCATCCGTTGGCTAAATGAAGGTCACGTTGATGACTTGAAATCAAGCGTTTTGCGGCTGATTACCGTAAAAATTGTTGACCAGCCTGTTCCCACTTCTGTTGCAGAGAGCAGGAAAATTCGACGGGAAAATTGGTGGGCGGGCGTACTAAAAGTTCGTTTTTGTAACTGTGATTTACTGTTTTCAAAAGCAAAAACAGAACCCCCAGAGAAACAGTTTTAAGAAGAACACCGTAATTGTTGAAAAAGACTCCAAAAAACATTCAACGAGTTACAAGGACTGCGGTAGTCTCTCGTTCATGTAATAAATTTATTTTTTTAATAATTTTAATTAATTTTGCTTGTGCCATAAAATAAAATACTTAATGATTCTAGGAATATTTAATTTTCTCGTGAGCAGTCATAACGTGCATGAATGATGGGTCATATATGGGCAATGTGAATGTAACTCCACTAAGCCTAATGTCTTAATGAGTTTTAAAGTGCGTATGACATAAAAATGTTTTTTTTTTACTGTTTCTTGTAGTTTAATATGTCAAATATACGGATTCTACTTTTTTTCACGGTATGTTATCTTTTTAACGAAATTTTTGTTGTTTGAATTACCCGTTTTGAGCGAAAAAGATGTCCACTGGAATAGCGCGGCAATGACGTCAATTTGTGTGCCTGAAACACTGTTAACATGGCGACAGAGCAGGTTAGGAAGAAAGCTAGAAGAAGATGTGTTGCTAGAACGCCCAATGGCACCAGAATGGAATGATAAGCGAGTAAAATAGACTCTTCCAAGCACTTTGTTGTTGCGCGAGGTAAACAATTTGACGTCACAGGTTGTCAATTAGAACCCAGTCACCGGGACACTTTTTCAACAAAATTTAGAAATTTTACGGCCTCAAAAACATGTTTATGTATGCTATTAAGACTTTGTAATACTACAGTGATTTTATACACATATGCAACTACTAAAAACAAAAGGATAAAATTTTATGTCTTATGCACTTTAAAGAATGGTTGGACATTGTAACACTGGTCTAACTAACTTGTGAACAGTATCCATAAAGATAATGATAATTATAATTTTGCTATCGGTAAAAGAAAAAACTTTGAAGTTTGTAAAATAAAACATTTGACATTTTGTCACTTATTTACTAAGAGCAAAGGAGACAGTTAACACTTATTGACTGAGAGCGAAGGAAACAGTTAACACTTATTGACTGAGACTGAGGGAAACAGTTAACACTTATTGACTGATACCGAGGGAAACAGTTAACACTTATTGACCGAGTCGAGGGGAAACAGTTAACACTTATTGACTGAGAGCGAAGGAAACAGTTAACACTTATTGACTGAGACCGAGGGAAGACCGAGGGAAACAATTAACACTTATTGACTGAGACTGATTGAAACAGTTAACACTTATTGACTGAGAGCGAAGGAAACAGTTAACACTTATTGACTGAGAGCGAAGGAAACGGTTAACACTTATTGACTGAGAGCGAAGGAAACGGTACTTTTTTTATCTCGCGACCGCCAGTGTTTGCCAAACCAGAGCTGAGGGAAACATGACTGTCGAGGGATCACAAATCTTGCTGCTTTCCAGAGGTTAAGCTCAATAAGTGTTTTGATATTTACCAACCAGCAGCTTTTAAATAATTTTTCTATTATCAAAACTTGAGTTTCAATTAACTTCCGGTTTTGTTATTTACTGGTCAATAACTTAATGTTGTTCTCTGAGTGCTGAAAAACAACGGAACTTGTTATACCTCCCAACTAAAATCAGTTTTCCGATTGGAGGAGAGCGTGTCACTCGCTAGCGTCGCTCATTCTTAGTTTTGTTTTTCAATACTTGAAGAGAAATTTGTTTCTCCGCGCTGCGATGTAATGTCTTATTTATGCGTCAGGTTTAACAAATAAGAATTTCCGAAAAAAATACTCAACCGAAAATAACAGTGGAGATATAATCTTGGGGTTCCGAACGAAAAATATAAGTAATTAATATCAAAGTATTTTAAAAGTGTCGCAAATAACAAAGTTAAGTTATGAAAAATTCCAGTTTCGTGACGGTTTCATTCATAAAATTTCTGTTGAAGTGGATGACTACAATGAATAATTCGATCCGTTGCTTGGCAGTGCGTTA
>JAOTRI020094829.1:0-15055 GCA_028564885.2 Zoanthus sanctaehelenae | reverse complement strand
TCTCGGCAAAGTGCCGGGATTGAACTTGGGACCTTGTGGTTGGAAAGCAGAGATCTTACCAACTGCGCCAACCACGTCCACCCAAAGAAAATCTAGCTATTTTTATCAATTCTACAGTGTAAAACAGAAGTGGAATCAGAAAAAAAGAAGCGCACTGGAAAAGTCAGATGGGCACTGGGAAAAACAGAGGCATGCTTTGCCCTTTCGTTTTGCCCTTTCGTTTTGCGCTGGTGAGAACACTGAGTACACCTGGAAATTGCCTTGAAAATTCCTGAATTTTTCCCTTGAGTTAAGTGGAAGAACCCTTAATATGGAGTAAAAAAAAACTCAGTTTAAAGTTGATCATCACTACGACGATTTCACACAGCTGACATTTTGAGTGTAAACTGTTTGTTACAACAGTGCAATTATCAAACTTTTTAAAACCATGAAATGATTAAGGAACACATTATTTCTTGAGGTATTTAAAACTTTAATTTCTTTCAAAATCTTTCCCAACAGGCTTATGCCAACGTGCTGAAAGCCAATATGGATCATCTCAAGAAACGGGACAGAAAAGGTGAAAAAAGAAAAAGCACGAAAGCCAAAGCTTCTCAATGAACTTAGAATGTTTTTGACATAATTATAATAAATTATTGTGAAATGAATGTATCAATTATAGTGCTTTTACCATTTACATAGTGAGGAACAAGGGGGTCATGACATTGACAGGTGTAATCTTTTCAGAACTGGGAAAGTAAAGTAGTTTAAGAGATTTGGCAGCACATTTAAATGACCATTTTGTTTTTGGTCTGAAAGAAAGAGAAAATTTTATTATTAATTGAAGGGTCAAATGACATAAAAGACTTTTGATCAAGTTCTTGTCTCTCCTTACATTATTTCCCTTTGTCTTAAAAGCCCTTGAGAGAATTAAGCTTTTCATACAAAGTCACATGCATGATGTTTGCTCTAGACCCTTCAATTTATGTCCTATTTTTAGTGTTGCATTTGGTTTTTATAATAATATTTTTAAAAGGTAAAAACTACTAAAACTACTATTTACAATTAAAAAAAATGTTCTCAATGTTTACCTCATCTTCAATTTTAACCTGTAGATGAGGTCAGTGTTTGTTTTCAATAATTGTAAATAGATTTTTAATCTTACCTTTTACAAAATCGTTAATAATATTATTCTAACTTGTGAATTATTCTATTATAAATTACAGCTGTTTCGTTTGTTTTTAGATTCAGCCAGTCTTATTATTTTTATTAAATCTGGGCAAAATCAAAGAGTTTGTTTGTATTCACAAACTCTTTGTTACTGTGTTTTCATACAAGTCACCAGAAGAGACAAAAATCATTGTGCCTGTGGTCCTTACAAGACATTTCAAGTTTGGTGCGTGGCCATCACATTCATCTGTTTGTTAACAAAACACAAACTAAAACATTTCCCACAACAGAGCTAAAACTCTTCATGTGATCAGTTTTGACCAATTGCATTGTACTATGGATTTTGGAGAATGAAGAAAGGTTGCATATTAATTACAGTTTGCCAAAAAAATTGAGAGCATGTACCTTGCTCAAACATTTATTAATATAACAATTGCAGGTGTTAAACCTTAATTACAAGATCAGATAACATCTTTGTTACATAAATTATTAATAGGGAAATAAAAAATTTATAACATAAACCCCTATCAAAGAACTTCCATAAAATATTTAATATGGCAACCTGATAACTGCAGTGCACACTACACAAAAATCTGTGCTCCTAAATTCTTCTAACATTCTTAGGCTAGCTAATATACAAAAGGTAAATATAAAATAATTGTTCATTTAGTCATAACAAGTTCTTGTTAAGCAAAATATCATAGCAAATGTGTGCTTTTGTTAAAGTCAACTACCCTAAGCTTGTTTTTACAAGCCAATTTTAGTTTTGATATTTCTTAAATTTAAGGTTTCATTTAATTTTAAAATTTTCAAAAACTAGTTTCTATAGTACTCTATACGTACAAGTCCCAACATGAACAGTCAGAATGTTGTTCTTATTATGCAATATTTTTGCAAATATTCCTGGAGCTGAACATAATTTATGTTCCTGTTTTGCTTTCATTTGGTACACTGTATTAAATCAAATTAAAATATCTTAAAACGATATTTTTTATGTTAAAATGATTTTCCTTAGAGATGGAAACATTTTACTCAACAAAGTCCAATATACACAAATAAGTGTTCAATTCAATTTCTTGTGAACTGATTAAAATATTAATCTTTATTCGATTTCAAAATCAATATAGTTTATGTAAAACTGTTTACTTCCAGACCTGTATCTTTGGTTATTAAACCTTAGGTGACCATCTCTTCTTGATTATGTTTCATGATGATGTTACCTTAACCATTAACTAAATTGATTTCATTATTTTTGCATTTTATTTCAATACCAGTTATTACCAAGAGAATCAAACTAATATCTAACTAAAATCTGTTGTTTTGTACTAATAATATAGACTGCAATATTTCTTATACTTTGATATTCAGGTACTTTTACTGACATTGATTGAGATTTTTTGCATCTGCCGTAAGTTTTATTTTTAAATACACATGTACTGACAGTGTGGTGCTGTAACACCATTGTTTCCAAAGAAGTTTATTTCTGGGTGACCACTGGTCCATTTTGGCATGATTGTAATAATTATGGAGAAATGATAATCTCTACTCAGGGCTTCATCAGGGACTCTGGTGACAAAGGCAAACATTTCCTTCCATTCTTGCCATCAACAAAAGTTATGTAGTTCACATACCTAAAAACAAATAAAGTGAGGGCCATGTAAGTATAGCTAGCACTCATCTCCTTTGCTCAGAGCAAATGCTGGTACTCTATCTAATAACCTTGTTACAATAGAAAGCTGAGTTTGTTTTGGCAGAAAATAACATCACATAAATGTTCAGATCAGAAGCTGGTACTCTATTTATCAACTTTGTTGGAAGGGAAAGCTGATTTTGCTGTGATGGACAAGAAGCTCACAAATGTCCAGATCAAAAGCCGGTACTCTATTTAACAACTTGGTAAGGATGGAAAGCTGAGTCAGCTTTGATGGAAAAGAAGCTCACAGAAATGTTCAAATCAAAACTTAGCTGGTACTCTATTTCACAGACCTTGTTACAATGGGAGACTGAGTTACCTTGGGGAGAAATGAAGGTCTTCCTTGTAAATGTTCAAATCAGCAGCTGATACTCAGTTTATCAACTTTGTAAGAATGGAAAGCTTAGCTGGCTTGGGTAGAAAAGAAGGTCACATAAGTGTTCAAATCAGAAGCTGATGTACTCCATTTACCAACTATGATAACAATGGCAAGCCGAGTTAGCTTTTGATAGAATCGAAAGGAAAGTTCAAAGCTCGACAGAGCCATAGATGAAGCCTGGAATTTTGTGGTTGAAAGGCCAAGAAATTGTGCCACCTGCACCAACCGTGCTACCACAAGAAAGAAACTTTTTCATAATTTTATTTTAAAGCTATTATCTTTTAACATTAAAAATAGCATAACACAGCCCTTAGTTAAATTACAAAATGACAGGGTTGTGTGTTTCCACATAAGCTTCCTGGTGACTTACTGGTCAAGGTAGGTAATTGTGAGTTGCCTTGGGAATTTCTTTGCTAGTTTGTTCCACTCAGCACTGAGGCTGTGCTTCCATGAATGTAGTTCAACTTGCCACCCCCTCTCTAAAGCCTTGGCAGCACACCCTGGGAAACTTGTAGCAAACTCTGACTTGCCTTTGGTGCCATCACCAGTGGCTAGTACCAGAATACTGGGTGGTAGCTCACAAAGTGCCTTCCAAAGAAACCAAAAGAAATTCAATAATAGTTTTGATGAGGGACTACAGTGAAATATTTTTTACTATAGTTCTAAGAGTTATCAGTTATTTGTAAAACTATTTCTGTAGACATTTATGACAAAGAAATTTAACACTACTCTGGTGTTTTTACTGAAAAAACATTACAAATAACTTTTACAAATACCATAGTAAGAAAAGATTTATGATGAATCTAAATGAGTACATACAAATTGTAAAATAATAAATTTGTACATTGATTATTACCTACGATATGAAAAGTTTCTTTATTCCTTTCAAAACCTCTAGAATCACAAAGTTAACTTTATTTGCTATGGAGCAGCCGTGATGGACAATTTATTTTGAGTAGTTTCTTACAGTTGTAGTTTCGTAGCTCAGTTTGTTAATGCTGCAAACTGAAGGGGAAGGCTCCAACCAGTTTATGATAAAGCCTTTTCTTCAGGCATTACTTGAAGTAAATTGTAATCATTCATAGAAGGTTGGTCATTTAAAAATATATGATGCTGTATGTTGTATGAGAAATGGAAAAGGGAGATCATGGCCACTAACTCCCAACAAAGGGATGTCCAGCCCAAGGTTCGGAAGGTCATTAGTTTGAATTTCATCCCATGTGTGTGTTATTGCTGAGTCACCTTTCACATTTATTAGCAAGCTCAAAATTCCATATCTATATTTCACTTATTTACTGAAGGTGTAGGAAGATCAAGGACATACAGTAGTTACATACCTTGTAAATGCACAAGTGAAGACCTTCGTCAACCCTTTGCTCATCTTTTCCCCTCCTGTCTTCTAAATCAACTGTATAGCCCAGTCGCCTGGTGGAAGTTGGTAGCATAGTTACAAACTGTAATGCTATAATACTCACAGTTAAGCTGCATCATCCCAACTATTCACCTCAAGATAGCAGAGTAGCTTCATCATGGTTTTGTTTAAGAAAATACTTGATTTTAGGGACAATATGTTTTCAGCAACATAACTTCAATGCTTACTTAAAGAGTAAACATTCAACAAAATGTCCTAACTTCACAAGAAAGTTTTAACAGTTGTTTTCACGCAAGAATAAAACATTGTACATATTAATAACAGTTATTATCTAGTTAAACATGTCTTGACTGTTTACTTAATAAAAAAACACTTAATTTCATTGACAATCTAATTCAGAACACTGTTTGAACAACTCCAAATCATTTGAGTTTGCACACAGTTATTAGAAAGTTGAAGCTTAATGCAAGATGAATTCTCAATCAACTGGGAGCCTAATGAAGCAAGTAATTATAACAACAGCCCTGGGATACCTTTTAGAGCAAAGGAACAATAATGTGTTTAATTTATTTTAGATACTCACTTGTGGTACAGATATCATCTTGTAGGATTTTGAAAATGTCCAGTAGAATTTGTGAAGTGTCTGCTATATTCACTGGTACTGTCAAAAAAACTTAGTTTGGTCCCTTATGTTTACACTTAACTGAGAATCAATAATTTATTTTTCTTATTTTCCTACCGGTATACATCCCACACTGGTTCGCAGGCTGGGGGACTGGAGCCACAAGCAAATGCACGATCTTTTGTCCTGCCTCGTTCAAGTATTCTAACAAGGTGCTGCAGTTTTACTCTGACGTTGCGCTTTCGATCATTTGCATTTATACTGCTTGCACATTCCTGTGCTCCAATGTATATGTTACTGTTGTCAATTACTACTAAGATGTCATCAGGCATTTTGGCAAATTCTGTTGATATACAAATATTATTAAGTTCTTCTGATGGAGAAGTGGAATTCAGATTCTCATCTTTCTGCAGCAGTTCATGATGCGATTTGCATCCAAATACTGACTCATTCACAATTCCTTGTGTGTAATCTACATTTTGAGAAAAGTCTGATTTTTTCCTTGAGTGTGGATCTGATGATAAATACCCTATTTCTAAGCATCCCTCAGTTGTCGTCAGATGCTGACGATCAACTTTTGAGCTTCCTTGATCATTTTCACTTTCTTCATCCTGCACACAAGGCATCAGATCAGTGGTGTGGTGTTCAGAACTAAAGCAACCTTCTTTGAGTACTGGCTGCAGTTCATGTTGGCCGTGTGGTGATGGGGAACTGCACAGGTTGTCGGCTTTTTCAAATGATGACACACTAGAGATTGATGTTGCCGCATAATTTTCTTGTTTTTCAGAAGGTCGTTTATTGTCAATTAACTTTGTCAAATGTAGTTGTTTTTCATTATTGTCATCGAATAGCTGCTGGTACAACCAATCATTAGTGTCTGCTGTATTTGAAAAAGAAAAAGGAAATTTGTGGTTGGTGAAGGTTTTACCCTTACACGTGTTGATGCCTGTCATTGCATGTTGGGGCAGTGATGAGTGCTGGATGTGCCAAGGCAGGTCAGATATTGGTTCGCTTAACCAAACATAGGTGTAAAAGTACCTGAAAATATGGTCATTGGTAGTGTCAAAAGTATCATCATCATTAGCATAATTTTGTAATTACTATACATATGATCTTATAGTGTAGGTCTTCTCCTTTATCACTATTGGTGAAGCCAGTTACCTATCATTTATCATCATTATTCTTAATTCAATTAACAACTAATTATATTATTTTCAATAAAGTTATTTTTCTATTTCATACCTTGCTGAAGTGGGTATCCTATAATATATTTTAGCAGCAAGTTAGTTAATAAGCAGTTATTTTTTTAGAAAATAAACCACACCTGGCACAAACTAGACACAGAGACTAAACATGCATATGTGCAATTTCTGCCAGCCTAAATATCTTCAAAATTAATTCAATTTATAATCTATTGTTCTTTGTCCAATGAAAAAACAATTAAGGAAAAAATGCCACTAAGAAAATTGGAGATGACAACTATAGAAAATCAATTAACCTCTTTCAAGCTGTTTCCCAAGATGTACACAGTAATTAAGAAATAAAACACAGATATTTCAATGTTCCTGCTTTTATTGAGTCTCCCTGTCTCCCAATTTTAATCATCACCTTAATCAATGTTTTGTCTACATCAACTGATATTAAAGAAAAATTTCTTTTTAACAAAGAGTTACTTTTCTGTGATAATTACAGTAATTTCATATTAATATATATAAAAAAAATCTCAAGATTTTTCCAAAATGTGCTTTTTGTCCCCTTCAAGGTGCTTTTACAAACTCCTCCAAAGACATTGGGAACCTTTCTCATCACTAAAGCCAGAACAAAAACAAATTTTATGTCTAAAACCTTTAATTTGCACATGAAACTGTTCTAGTTGTAAGTGGAAAATGCCATTAACAAAAACCAAATATTCAAGAGTTTGTAAGGGCAATTGTTTGGAAGGATTCAACAGCAGATCAGTGAAATCTGAGACACAGGTTGAGGGTTTTCATTTGGTGGAGAATTCACACAATTTTAGCCAAGGTCATAGAGAACATGATTTATCTTTCCATCAAAATATTTTTTGTATTAAAAAGTGAAAGACAAAATAAAGGTATATGAAGTACCAATGAATGTAAAGTATTGTTTCTTTAATGTAACTTTAAATTGTCACAACTCTTCTACAAGTGCTAAGAGAATACACTGGTTGACCAAGTAATTTGCACATACCATCCAAATTATTTTATAAATTAAAACTGTTACAGTCTAACTTTTAAGATTTCCTAAGAGCTAATATGCGGTTAAAACTTGCATTAAAAATTTTATATTTATTTTCTTTGACTTGTTAAGATAAAACAGAAAACTAAAGTAATCTGCTTGAATACTGATGTAGCACATTTTATTACAAAATATGTTTCTACCTCCAAAAATGCTATGATATATTATGAGAATTACATACCTCCAAATAATCAGCAATGAAATAACTAAAATGCCAACTATAACACCGATCATGAAGGATGGAACCACCATTATAGTAACAAGAGCTGTACTTGGTGTTTGTGGCTCAGTCACATTCCCATCTAATAGAAGGAGTATTTCACAATTTTCAAATATAAAATATATGTGTACTATGCTGTTTGTCATTTATCTTTTGTAATCCAACTTCACACATATTCAATTGTATAATATACTTAATTCCGTAATATACAAAAGATTTATATATCAACTTATCTGAACTCAATGCTCTTGATAGAAATTATATTTAAATTAAATTCTGTTTAACTTCAGATTTTAATTCCCCTAACTTGAAAAAGTTGAAAACACATTTATCAATATACTAGACAGTTTTGTATCTGTTTGTAAATGACCTTGACTTGATATTATTATTATTACTAGATAACTGATGAAAAATTCTTTGTTGTTAAAGAACAGGCTTTTGTCACTTGTTTGTGCTACTATCAAGATTCACACTTGTTTTTATGGTATTGCTTTCAATGGACTTTGACCAAATTCTTTGGGTGTGGCCCCAAACAAGCCCTGGGAGACACCCCTTGTTTGTGCATGGATACACACAAAAAAATGTATTAGTTTGGGACCATGAGCTTAGCAATTTAAAATTAGTTTATTAATGGGTTAGATTTGTTTACAAGATCATCAGAATGTGTTTATTCCTTATTTAAAACTGATTTAAGCATTCCATTTAGACAGTTTTGATCTAAAATTTGTAATCATGGTAAACAATTATACAATTTTAGATTTAACATACAAAAGTATTGTTTTTTTGATGATATAGCAGGAATGAACGTAACTACAATTGCAATCTCGAAGAAGGAGTCTTTATTCTTTTATAATACATGCATCATTTAAAGAAATGTATTTATATTATGCTTAGCAAATTTGTGTTATACTTACCAGCTCTTAGGGTTTTTATGACTATCTTTCTGGAGAAGACTGAACATATGTTGGGAGAAACTCCACATGCCCGAAGTTTCACCTCGTATCTTGTAAATGGCTTTAATCTCTTAGCAACATAAATAATGTCAATACCAGAATACTCAAGCTCATTGTCAATAAACAGCTCATAGTGATCAATCTCAACTCTATTTGTATTTACACGACACCAAGTTACTTTGATTTCAGTTGGGTTCATTGCAGTGACATTTGGCAAAACTGGTCTCTCAGGGGCAAAAACGTGAACACCTGGAAAAAAAAATTTGCTGACAAATTAATTTTTTTGTCACGAAATGATAGTGATTTGAATATTTGTTTACACTGATAATAATTTATTAAATTGCTAATGCTCTAACAACTTTATTTCATTGTGTTATCTGACAGATGACTTTAGCTTTTAAAACAATTAGTATGGAAGTCAGTATTACTACAATTTGTAAGTGAAAATCAATTGTTTATTTTTAAGACATTTAAATAAATTGAAGCCTTCTGAATTTAAACTTCCTTTTAAGATTATTACCCAGTACAAGTTTTACTACATGGCAAGTTTTATAACCTCATTTCCTTGATCTGTTTTGATAAATATTTGACCTGGGACTTTCATTCAGACAAAAATTTCGGGGACAGACCTTGCACTTGGCTGTTATGATATAGTTTATTTACAGATAAGAAAGACCTGGTGTCAGGCCTGCGAGTGGAAGACGCAGAAAATCGCGCCTTGTAGAGGAGCAAAACAAAAACCATTCAACGTCACACCCGTGAACCAGTGGATCAGTGACCCTAATGGATTGTAGTAGTATAGATTAACTGATAAGCAGCCTGATAAATAATATGTGCTAAGAATCAAAAGGTTTTCAAAGAATTAATGTTATTTCCAGGTAAAAATCTTAAGAGTCTTGAACAGACTCTTAAAATTAAAAAAGTTTATTATAGGAGTTATAATTACATCAGTCTATTATTCTTTACTCGATGATTAATAGATAATAATTATACACTGACACATCAAAAATTTTGAACTAATCCAAAACATACATTTGAGGTAGAAAAAATCACTTGTGATGGGAAAAACGCCAGAATTATTGAGAAGAGCATCCGTTGTACCATTGTATCTAGGATGGGATTACTACTACCAACAGTTCATTGACAAGTACAATGCGCGTTACGGTTGATTAAAGGTCGTACGAAATGTTTTTTAAGTTCAAATTATTTTTTTGTAGAAAATGAAACAACAAAAGAATAAAACAATTCGGGCAAACGATCAAGTATTTTTTAACAAAACAAAAGAGATACTTTCCTGTTCTGGCTTTCCAATCTGAGCTGTGGCTTTTCAAATTGAGAAAGCAAACGTGAATAAAGGACTACATTTGAAATGTGCGTGACTTTGCAACAAAGTTACGGTGAAGCCAAAAATTTCTCCTTACAAAGTAATCACTTTAACCGGTAGCAAAAATACATCTCGAATTGTGAATTCTGAAAAATTCAGCTAGTAGTTGTAAGAACTGTCGTTAAAACAATTTGTACTTTCATTGTCACCGCAAAGCAAAAAACTTCGAAACGTAAAGTATTCACAGCAGGGAAATATGAAAATGGAACTGTACCAATGCAATGGCAAAATGATAACAGTATCCTGTATCTCAAAAGAACATAGTTTATTGTTATAGTCTACAAGAGTTTCGAGAGTTGGTTGATGGGCATTGAGACATTTTATACGCTTGTAAATTGAAATACTTACCATAGATATTGTCCAGGAAGATAGAAAAAACTAGCACAGTGCAGCAAAAAAGCATAGTTATCTGAGATACAATGGTATGGTGTGACTTGCCCGGTGATAACCTCTGAACAACAGTTGCAGAAGCCCGCACTTTGCGCTTTCCAACACTTAGATCTTACCGTTTTTCCTTAACAGCAGAAAGTAAAGAATCAACTATACGATTTAAAACTAAACTATTTTTAAAACAAGACTCAATGGGGGCTTCGGACTGAAAATCCGAAGCAAGCACGATGTTTATTTATGTACTAGAAATTTGAGCTTCCAAATTGTCTGAGGCCGTAGCTCTCCTGACACAGCAAAGCCAATGAAATTCTTCCATAACACATGACCCGCTCACGGGTGCAGCGCTGACCTAGCTCTTTAAAGATTTTCTCTTTTTATATTTTTACCAAAATAAGTTCTTTGTCCTGTGTAGATGAAAACATGCAGTAAGTACATCGAAATCAGAATTGTTTAGATTTCTATGATTTTTAAATGCGGGTTTGTGTAGAAAGTTTTCTTTTAAATGTAAAACTTTAAAGTATTATTTTGAGTATGTTTTCTATACTAAGCTTAGAGAAATTATGCGTTATTTCACCTTAAAGTACTGAAAACATGCAGTTTTATTTTATTGATTTATAAAGGCACGCCACATTGTTGCTAGTCTGCTTAGTATAAAGGCAAATGGTGCCCCAACCGTGATCAAAGTACAACGTTTGACTTGTAACTTCCTTTAGGCTGAAATATGTGCCGTGATTAGCCTTTCACAGGCATCATGCCATGATACATGGACTACGTCATTAAGATGATGTTTTACAGAACGAATCCCATTCGCAGTTGGGCCTTCAGTTTTTTTCATTTCATTTTAAAGTTATTAAAATTTAAAATTCTTGTTTTTGTTTATAAGTGTTTTTATTAGGCGCGCGAATGATATGGAATTTATTTATTTCTTTAAATAAAAGAAATATCAAGCTGATTTGTGGTGGCTGCGCTGCCAGACTCTAATCGTTCATTCAAGAGTGGAGACTGGTGCTAAAAGCGTCACATGAGAGCAACGAAGAGAAAATCAAACTTTGAATTGAAAATAAAAAAAGGAAGGACAAAGTATGAGGATTATCAAATGCGGCTTCTGAGAGATTTACTAACCGTTTAAAACAAGAACGCATAATTTTTTTTTCACCGTTGAAAAAACGTTCACTAAGGAAAAGGTTCAGATTATCGTAATCAGGTTGACATGGCGCGAAAACTAACCAAATGGCTGTAGATATTTGTAACATTGACGGTATATTGCTATTTTTGGAAAATGTTTTTTAGTGCGAAACTTGAAGTATTTTAAGCAAGTCAACCGGCTGTTTGTTGATCTTTGAAATGTCTTAAAACCATTTAAATCATGCATTGAAATAGAGGGAATATCTATTTACACTTTTGAAAATTCCAGGACGCTTTATGTACCCGATGCCTTTAAAAATGGGGATGTCGAAAACAGACGGCGCTTCTAAATCTTGGCAGCTTTTAAACATGGAAGTGACGTGTTAGATACTGTTCAGTCATGCAATGGTGATATATAAAATAATGTTGCTGATGTTGACCATTAACAGGTTTTAGTTTTGTATTTGTGAAATGTAGATCACAGTTTTTCATTGTTGGCCGCGTGCACGAGGCTATTTTTTAAACCAATTTTTCAATTATTTTTGACCGTGTTTCAAAATTGGAGCCCAAAAGTGGCAACGCTTTGATTTCGTGACAAACTTTCAAAGATTTTTTTCATTCGTGAGGTACACAAACTGTGTGACATCCCCACCTTTATTAAGTCTCCTTTCCAGCCGCTAACTGAGTCGCCTCACCTCACACGCACATCACGGCTTCTGTCATCCTAAATATTGAAGCGTGGTCACAAGAAAGTCTCACACACAGTCACAATTAGTAAGAATTGTTGTGCAAGTCTAAAATGGGCAGATTGTTAACAACTGCACTTTAAACTATGGCACGCTTTTTGATAAAAGCAACTTTTAAAAATAAGAGTAATGCTAAGATTGGCCAAAAACTAAAATTAGAACATTTTAAGAACAAACTCAGCATGCAGTGAAAATGTTTCTAAGTGAAATTTTACCGAATCGTGTAATTTACGTTTGCTGTAAAAAGACAGAATATGTTGTTTCACATATATAATACCTTCTACATTCCTCAGGGGCGGATACAGGGGGGTGAATTGGATGAATCTTCACCCCCCTTTTCAATTTTCTGGTACATTCTTTGTACTTGCCACCCTTCTTCTCCTAGAGTCACTGGCAAATTCTTTCTATTATCCACCCCCCTTCCAAAGTTTCTGGATCCGCCACTGTTCCTGCACTCTTTTTACATGGGAATATACTTTATATGAATATTGTTGCAGAAGTTGACCAAATTTTAATCTTTTAAGAATAGTTGCCGAGGCTTCTGTTAAGAATATAATTTTGAATGTTTAGGAAAAATCAATTACTAGTAGTGATCACATGGGGCAGTTGCACTCAGCTAATCCCAAATAGCAAAGCCATATTCTGACCTAGTTCAGTTGAAGCTCTTCCATACATACCACTGTCAGTTTAAAAACAAAAATTCCGCGTCAACAATATTTGGCGTTCGAAAATATTCCTAAGAATATTTTCAGCGAAAAAAGTATCTATCCTTTAGCCGAAATACAATATTCTTATAAAGAAAACTTATTGTCTCAAATCACAAACGATACACGATGATATACCACAATTTTAAGTCTCGCGTAGCATCGATCGCTAATATCGAAGATATAATCGCAAAATCAAGAGGAAAGCTGAAAATTTATTACAAAAAATGGGACAAATTCAACCATTTAAATATTTAAATATCAAGATTTAATTTCTTTTATATTGAAGAGGAGTGTATTCGGTAGAGAATCGGAGAATTTGGTAGTGTAACTTTAATTAAGGGTCTCATATAGTATCTCATAGTTAGTTGTTATGCGTGTGTGTGATGAGTGTGTATTTTCTTTATGTGTGTGTGTGAACAATAATTGACAGAAAATTGATTTGTAATTTGTAAATGTAAATATTGAAAAATTAAATTAAAAACGAATGTTATACCAAAAGCTCCTCAGACAATCGGCACTGTTTTTTCATTGCCGTGTCTTTCAAACCAAACTTGTTAGAGTGGGGTGGTTAGAAAACACAGCAAGCTACAAGATTACAATATTTCTTTGTTTCATGTTTTGTACAGGATCACGGTTAAGATCTATTGTTCCTGGTGTGATGCTTCATTAGTCTATTGGCCGTTTGCTCATTTACATCTCAAAGCTTTTTTTTAGTTCTGCAGGGTCAACGTCGTATTTCAACAGGAAAAGGGAAAACAATAACATAACATAATAACATAATCAGTATAATTAGCCCAGTGATTCAAAACTCGCTGCTGTTGATGTTTAGAAATATCTATCACTGCCCAGTTTACTGACGTTCAATAAACATCCCGTATATTGTTGCATACTATATCAAAACAATACTGCCTTTTTTGCTGCACTCTTTATGTGAAGCAAACTACAATAAGTTCAAGTTTTGCGTTGATTCATTTGACTAAAGAATACTCGATCGAACTTGGCTATGAAACTAACACAACTGAGCTTACAGAACCCACACTCTGACCTCCGTGAGTCTTTTGTGCGATTACTTTGTGTTTGATCGAAATTAAACGCTTAACCGATTTCTTTTCAACACGGAGTTTAGACGTTGGTCGCTCGTTGCGATTTCACATGTGATTAGTATGAATTGGCCTGACCGACTCTCCTCGGGATCACGAATCATTTATTAACGACTGCATATCGACATGTTAATAAGCCTTTGTTTCCGTCTTAGTGTCTACCTGCGCATTAGACAAAATCAATAGAACACCGATCGACGCTAACAAGTGTTTGCCAATCTCAACACCAACACACAGTATTCTGTTCCAGAGAAATTACAGAAAACGTAAAATATTGAGTCGAAAATTGAAATGTGGCCAAATAAGAAACACTGATTTCTCGTAATATTATTCCTGAAGAGTAGGAGGCAGGCATGTTGTTAAGTGAAGCAGAAGAACAAAGATCATCGTCGGTGGTGGACATTATGACTGGAACAATTTTTACAGATGTTTAAGAAATATAAAATGGTCTTCATGTCTACATAAGCTGATGTAAACACATCTTCATTTCACGTAATTCTTTATCTTCATCCAGATAATTCCTTGACCTTATCTTCATGTCAATTCTCATTATCATCCAGGTAATTTCTCATCTTTATCCCAGACAGTTCCTCATTCTTAGTTCTTAGTTCTTAGTTTTTTTACGCTTCTAAATAGCTAGTGGCTAATACTAGAAGGATCTACAAATTAAAACAGAAAATTTACATATATGTCTTAACAAATAAATTAACAAACACTCAACTAATGCAGATTAAAAGTTCAGAGTTTCAAATTAAGGCGTTTAAGGTGGGATGGAACCTTCAAGTTCAATATGGCGTGTGAAGCAGCAGCTCTGAAGGCAGGCAGTGAAGTGGCATGCACTGTTTCTGGCGGCAGGTTGTTCCAAATTCTGACTGCTCTCGGAAATATGAATATGAATAGCTTAATACGTTGGTCTGTAACTGCCTGTAGTGTAACTTATGATGTCTGGTGTCTCTGTT
>JAOTRI020094818.1:0-15061 GCA_028564885.2 Zoanthus sanctaehelenae | reverse complement strand
ATAATAAATAATAAGGACCACCCGCCTCCTGTTTTCCGCGAATCCGGACGGGAAACTATTATATTTTTTTACTTGGCTTATATTTAAAACACCAAGTATTAATAGTGGTATAAATGATGATTCTGTTGGATAAACACAACTAAGTCAGCCATTATTGGAATATATGTACATATATTATGAATATAAATGAAGGCTTAGTAACGTGTTGACTTTTCCTAAGCGTTTAAAATTTGAATATACAAAGAAGACTTAAGACCAATTGAAGCGGAAAATCAAACGAAATCGTGGCCTGTATGGTCTTTTATTTCCGTCAATTTGATGAGGAAATAATTGCCCGTGTAGGTGGGACATTTAGGTGGAATCTAAGGCCTTAAGTTTAACTCTCTAGTCGACTTTAAATAAAAGATTAGTTTTGTAGCAATAACCATGCTCGAGAGTATGTGGTAATATATAAAAAAATTGTTGAATGAAATGGAGTAGAGCTATAGAGTCGTCAAAACAACCCGACATATTAAATAAACAATTCGTGTTCACTGCTTGAAATTGTTCTTTTGATTAATATTTGATAACTGATTTTCTTCAAGTGTTTTGTCCTTTTAACATTATTGGGTCTTTCTAAACAGAAGCTACAACTTCAGCTTTGCTTCAGTATAAATCCGTATTGGATTTTTTTAGTCATTCATTGTTCAGTAGCCGAAGTAGAGTATATTTTAAACAATCAAAACATATTCAGACACTAATTACTTCGTCCCAGCGTTCTTACCATACTCAACGTGTTTGATAAACCACATGTTCAATTTTTTTGTAAAGTACGTTTTGATTAGAATCGGTTTCATAGATAACTGTCATAACACAAAACGAAGAGAACAAACTCTTTGGCAATCCGACACGCGCTGACATCTTGTTTTTTTCTTTTTCGTGCGTGCAGGAGCGCCCTTCTTTATACCGGAAAGCTTACTGGCTCGATGGTCATTCAAGATATTCTCACGTTTCTTTGTTTGTTCTTTGACCTTGATTTTATGATCCTCTCAGGTTCCATTACGGTACTTAGGTAACTAATAAACAATAAACAAATGAACTCGGCCTCCAGGATTTGAATTACAAAATTTATCAATAAAACTCCATTCAGAAATAATGCAAAAAAAAAAAAAAAAAAATAGAGAAATAGTTGAAAACCTGTTCCGCCGGAACTTCCGGCTTTCTGAATTATTCTTAATTTAAAAGTCGAGTTTTACAAAGCAAACTTCGTTTTTTAATTTCTAAATTTATTGTCCTTTATGCCTCACCTGGCAGGTCTTATAAAGTGATTATTCATTACGATTGTCCTGAAGAGCAGAAATGATCGGTGTTCATACTTAACTTATAACCACTTAAGGAATCAGTGTACAACGTTATTCATGCTGTTAATGTTGAGAAGCAGCTAGAAGCAATACATTTTAATTCTTTTGATAAACATAACAATTGTTGAAACATCTACCTTAACAAAAACATGAATATAAGTGCTTTTTATAATCCTCTGTGCCAGACTGTGGATTTCATGCACCATGTATACGAGCACGACTCTCAAGGGATGTAATCTCTGCTCCACATTTTTCATTTGGAGATTTTATCACTTAATATTTTAAAATGCTCTTCGTGGTATTTCTAGAATCTAGCTAGGCTTTATACATTTTGGACTTAATAATGATGTTGTGGCAATGTAGCAACCTCGACGATTTTTATCTCAGCTTTTTAGGTTCAGTTTTAGCTCTTAGAAGGCTATCAGTTAAAAATGTTATATCACAGCTTCTTATAGTCACATTTTTTTCTAGTCACTATTTCTTCAATTTTCAAAGATTTTATCGGATTATTATATCTCATTTTAATCTGTATCTTGTCTTTGGCCTTTTCTCAATCAACTGACCTTGGCCTTGCAAATATTTAATTTATCGGAACTGAACAGATTCGTTCTCAGGACCCGAGCAACAATGTGTGTTTGTTACTGGGAGTTATATATTCTCGACTCGAGTACTTCGTACCTTACAAAATTAAAATACAAAATCTCTATCACTTCCAATTTTGCTCACCATGTTTTCCGGTGTAATAATTGAAACTGGCCTTAAAATTGACCTTACCTTAAAGTTAAACAGTGATGATGAAGAGAAGGAATATCTGGGTTTCTTTGAAAAAACTTGAAAACAAACGGCTCATTAGCAGCTACCAAAAAATTAATACAAAATGACGATCGACTTCATATTTTTCAGTCTTTATGAATTATGAGTTTATTATTGCCTAATATTTCTGGCTCCTGAGTTTTTTTGTTCGACTTACACACAGAAATTTTAGGTGGTGCAAGGGTTTTTTATAATTTAGTCTAAAAATAAAAAGAAGGTCAACGTTTATACCGGTTCAACTTGTATACGGGAAATACAATACCTTGATAACGTGGATCATCCTTAATTTAGTTGAAATTTTCATCTTTTTTTAAAGAAGTAATTTTTTGTGAATTATTTTGCAGACCAAAAAGCAATAACACTTGGTCGACACTGTACTCTGTTAATTTGTTCCGCGATATCTTCTTTTACCCTTTTCAAATCTTCTTTGTAATAAAGATACTCATAGTCCGGCCACGTTCGTCTTTATTAACCTGTATCCCAATGTCGTAGCTATTGTGTACAGCAGGTGAATCGAGGATCCCAGCATTCAGTATGAGTTCAAAATGCCTTTATTCTGAAACAATGATTAACGATCGAAAATAGAGCACACTCTCCCAAGCTATCTCACTAATTGCCTTTCACCTTCCCCCACCCCACCCCTCTTCCTGAGGATTTAGTATAAGGTCAAAATGTCTTTATTCTGCAACAATGACTGAAGATCAAAAATGAACTCAAATAGAGCACACTCTTCCAAGTTATCTCAGTAATTGCCTTTCATCCTTCCCCACTTCACCCCTTTTCCCGACTAATCAATCGGAAATGTGCTTTCGTTTAGCATCCCGTATCAACAGAGAGCACTATGCGGTGACCCATAGATGCTACGTGAGGTGTACAAGACGTTAGCCAAATATAAACAGTGTTTTTTCTCATCTTACCGACAGTTAAGTTACAAAAATAGAAATTGTTCATTGCATTTGATGGCCGTTAAAATGTTGTTCTCTATTTTCTAGAATTAACCAACTGAAACATTTTTTGTCCTCGCATGGTTTGTTCTTGATCCTCAATAACTGCATAAGTAAACATTTTTTTAACTACGTGAGTATTATGTTAATCGGCCGAGGTTAAATTATCAAGCTATAAGACTGTTCAAATAACCAAATTGAAACGCGATCTAATGTTTTTAAAAATTTCGTTTAGATCAACGACATGTGCTAAGTAAAGCAAATCGAAAACTTTTTCTATTAATTCTAACAGGATATTTTCTCTGCCGTTAAAATACATTTTCATCCTCACACTTAATATGTGATCTTTTTACTGCATGGTATTGAATAACATACAGTGATGCTCTCTGGGTCCGATCTACTCCAACGCCAACGGTAAATGAAAGATTTTGAAAACACAAGTGACTGTTTCGGCCGTGGGCACGGTTTGTTCATGTGTGAGAAATTTAAAAGAACAAACAGGCCGCGGTGGGTTTGTAAGTATTGGTTGTACAATATTGAGTATTTTGACGTGTTAAAAATATAAATTATAATTTAAAATAGTTTTTTGAAAGAACAAAAAATTAACATCACCAAGACGAGTATCCGTGATTGAAAGTAACGAAGCAATTACAAAAATGCAATTAGTGATAAAATCAGTCATAAATCATAATCGTAGGTATATGATATAATATTCTGGTCTCCTGTCAGATTATTGGACATTATATTTGCTTGAGTTCGTAAGATGACGGCCGTAGGATCTAGGAACAGAGCCCGGCGATATAGTTTTGTTGAAACGTTTTTGTGTAAGGCTACTTCCATGTCCAACAATGGTTGCGGTTCTGAATTCAGCAATAATTTGAATTTCTCTCATTGTTTTATTGTGTTTGTTAAGGCGAGCTGCCTGTGTCATTAGTCTTTTCACTTTCAGTTCAGATTCGCTTACTTATGAATCTTTCCCCTTAGAGTTTTATTTAAGTTTTGGGTACGCTAACACTAAAATTACCAAAGTTTATTAAGTTTGCAACTTCACACTTTGATGTAAGTTAGCATTGCAGCTAAATACATGACTGCATTGTACTGCGAGGGATTTTACGGCCACCTCGCAGTTCCTGAAACTTCTTCCCACTTCGGCGTTAAGAGTAAAATTTATAAAACTCTCTACACTTTAGGTTTTTGATAAATTTAAACACCTGGAAAAAGTATATTTTGTTTGTCTTTGCAGAATACTTTTGACAAAAAGAACCTTTACAAAATCTTCAATTGACATTTGGAAAGATTTATAGTTAACGTTTCGTATATATATACCTGGTAGGTAACTCGAATTCTGTTGTAGTTGCAAGCAATACTCAGTAACTACTTTTTAATGTTTTACTTATTTCTTCATTCATTGAAAGTCCGTATCAGACAGTTACACTTTGATTTGTCCGCCCAAATTGCGCACTACACCTCTGTAAACACGGACGCACGTCAATACAACAACTTCTAAGGAAAAAATTTTAAACAATAGACAATTTCAAACTGAATCATTCAATTCTGATGGCATATATTTACACCAGTTTTCACTTTTCAATTCGTTCAAATGTTGATAAATAGGTTGAAAAAAAACCCAGCAATTTCTACTTTATTTTGTTGCGATTAATGTTACAAGTTGTGGACCGAAAACTTCTTCTGTTTTAGAATCAGGAGTAATTGATGCAAAAAAGATGTTTAGTTTTGTCATCAGAAAATTATTACCGGTTCAACCTAGCAACAAAATACGCGTTGTAGATTTGAACAGCAAGTACGAAGCGGACTTGTTGGTTGACCAGAAACAAGTATATCAATTTCGTTATAATGTAAAAACTGACGCAATTAGTATAGGCAAATATTTCCTTGCAAGTTAGTCGAGTTAGCGAGTTTAGTTTTTTTCTACTGAGTTTCCGGGACTCACCCGCTTATCAAAAACATCAAAAATAGTCTCACAATATAACAATTAATGTGGTGGAATGTTTGATAAACAGAAGTTCTTGTTAATGCTATTGAATAGGCCCCAATGTGATAACAATGCTTTTCCGAGAAGTTATAAAAACATGCTGGAATGTTAGCATGAAAAAGCGTGAAGGAAATTAAGACCGAGACAGAGTGACTGCACAGCAGGCTACTGTCTGTATTGCTTGATATCCGTATTGTTAGATATATAATATTGTGAAGATCGTTTACATTTGCTTTCATCTTCATTTCCGACCAAAACCGACCAATCTCTGGCATTTAAAAAAACTACATCCGCTATAATTGTCCGTAAAATTTTAGATAATTTTTTAAAAAAGATAAAATCCTCCGCAAGCCTATTGAGAACGTAAATAGCTCACTAGGCACATTGTCCCAGTCAATAATTCGATTTAAGTAAAGAAATAGTAGTCATGTTTGTGTTGGTGTATCATATAAAAATTTTCGATCAATATTTTTCTTCTCTGTTATAATTTGCTTTGTTAGCCGGTTTAATAAACCTGGAAAACTCTAGTGATTGTTAGTTATTTGTAAACAATCCTTTGATTCCAAGCTGCACTTGTCATTCTGCTCTTCAGTTCCCCGAGAAGAAACAATTTATATTACACATTAAAACATAATATAGCAGATTAAGTATAATGCTACTTGCATCGATTCATTTCTTCTTCATCTTTCAATCAAGTTGATGTATGTTAGTAGTGATTACCAATATTTAAAACAGAATTTCCACTTCAGTGTTAGTTTTTAAATATATAGTACTACAACAGCACAACGGTTACAATTTTAAAATAGAAAAATGTAACGGTTTCTTCATTTTATGTTTTCTAAAAATTTAATCTCAGAAGCAAAATGATCAAAAGGCAGAATATCCTACTGCCGAGTTCTCCTACACTACACAAAAGGGAATGTGCATTTTAAATCACGTAAAACCGTTCAGTGTTCGCAGTCTAGAAATAGGTCTTATAACACCAAGGTGCGGTAGGAATCGGAGGTTTCGTTGCGTGATCTGCTGCTTATGTAAGAATGTAGATATTGGCTTCAGGACACTAGGGCATTATGGGAAGTACTTAACGAACCAAAGCTATACTGCGCGCTGGTAAGCTAATTACAGACAATCGGCTGCTGGCAATATTAAATAGAAATTAAGAAATATATAAATATATACATAAATGTATTTCATATATATGTGCCAGGTTACCCGTATTGAAATTAGCCTGCATGCTTGACAAATTAACATAACTTGCTCAACCGATCAAGTTGAGCTCAGCCATTCTAAAAATAAATCAAAAAGACAAAACAGGAATCTCATAATAAAATCCATTTGTTTGGAGATAACAATTTGTCTCAAAAATAAACGTCAAAGTGTTATCATAGTTAGATGTTTGAAAGACGCAATTGCCGGAACAACGATCAATCCTCATTAAATATGCATGTGTTTCGGTTTGACGTAGGTTTGAAAGACACTTTGGACGATATAAACCTCACTTGTAAAAAGCCTCAGTTCAAATCATTATAATACAACAGAAGAGTCTTATCTTCACGAGGAATTTTATTTCTTCTAATTGGCAAGGTTAGTATTGTTAGGAAAACGGAGACATTTGGCAATTAGCATGTTACTTTAAGTTGTGTTTATGTAGAACACAAATTCCAGTCAAATCAAGCCAAATTTATTGTTTTTGATACGATCACGTGCGCAAATTGTTCCTTCAGGGTTAAGATCGCTCCATGATCTAATAGTAAGTTTATCTTGTAGGAGAAAATGCCCATTCCAAATTAGTAACATAAAATTTCTTATCTAACGGAAAGACGAGAAAGTTGCTGCAGAGCTAGAACTGAATCAAGATTCTGCAATTTTCCCAAACCGAGTTGAATATCACAACGTACAATAGTTTGTTACAAAAAAGGCCTTTAAAGTGCGTAAATGTGAAAAAGACCAAGTGTTTTCCACGTTTAAGTAGCCAGCTATTAAGCAGCTCGTTTTTGTACTTGAAAACAACTTTAATATAAAACTTACTAACTAGAATTGACTGTAAGCCTGACCTTCAGAATATTGATACGATATATGAACTGAACTCAATGCAAACCAATCAATCAAAAAGTAATTATTTGATTGTTTTTTGAATCAGGGAATAAGGAAACGTTAGGCGTATCTATTGGCTAATAAATAAATGAAGTAAGTTTGCTTTGTCCATTTAGCATTACGAATTTACGAATGTTCTGCTCTCAAGAGTGCAGAGTGAAAGCAGTCTTGTCATTCAATCCTTCTCTGGCTTATTTTGATTTCTTTGCTTGATGAGACTGACAGTGCCAGTTGTAGGGCAGGTGGATGGCACGTGGAGAAACCATCTAAATTATTACAACATTTGTTTCAATACAGCGGCATACATGGTCAAAATTAAAGTCGACACTAAAAACCTTACTCACTGCTCGCCTTCACAGATCACCCAACCATGGAGTACTTAACATCTCTGGTGACTCTCGCTGTCCTTGTTGTAACATCGGGTAAGTGCAAATTTTTCTGTTTATAAACCAAAGATGCCGCTTTGTCGTTTTTGTTTTCATTAAGATATCAAGGTAGATGTGTAGAGTTAAAAGTGACAGCTAAAAACGCCTCGAGGCCTTTGTCTGCACGATAGTAGAAGCGTGTGAGCTCGCTCAGATTTGTGTAAGCTTATAAATAAGTACAATACAGCAACTTTTAATCCCGAACATTGTCTTAAAATTGTAAAGGCTTATTTGTGGAAAGCCATTTACGAGTTTGATTGCCGTAAATGCATTCATATGTCATTCATTAGTTATTTTTAACACGCTTTAAACCTATCATCTACATTTGAAATCATTTTAGAACCTAGGAATGGTTAAACTATATGACATCAATCTTATTATCTTGGCACGCTGAGGTATATACTTTACCCTTTCAGTATTTTAATCGTGAATTAATTATACTTTTAATGGAATGTAGTTTGGTTGATTGCACTGAAATTCAACATTAACAACTAATTTCCGAACAGCCGGTCAGCCACGAAATTTTGAAAGCAAAATTTAGTGCTCTATTTAAACATATATTTCCAAGGCTTCTGTACGTCTTGTGCAACGTGTTTGATGTGACACAGAACTCACGTTTGGCACATCAAATATAAAATGACACACGTTTAATGGTTTGGAGTTGTTGTTTGATGAAAAAAAACTCGAAACAATTGGTTTTTTTTATCTTTGATGCGTTTTATCAAACGACGCTCAAACGACGCAGCAAAACTCATTGTTTATTTTCAAAAGTGTTTCAAGAGTTCCAGCAATAACTGAACGTTCAATTCCACGATTTAGTAAACCAAATAAGAACGTTTTTTACTTTTTAAAAAAATAAAGAACATTTATTCGTGATGAAATAATTCATACAGTGTTATTGAAGAATTTGTTTGGGCTTCTGGCATGACTTAAGTTTTCAGATAACAATTTTACATCACAGGTTTTTCATTTACCAAATTGTAGTTCTTACTCAGGTATAGTTCTTGAAAAAAACTGGCAAGAAAGTCAGTACAATTTTATCTCACAAATAACACAAATTATGACAATTGTTCAAGATTAGTCATTGAACATCAGTTTATATTTTCTAAAATCAGGAAGGATATTTTAAGAACACGTTTTAGAGCAGTTGAGGCTGATGTACCGAAAATATTTAAGAACGTTCAGTTCTTATAAAAAAGGAGTGTATGTTATTTATTCTAAAATTTGAATTAATTAGAAATATACTATAAAAGTAAAACGTCTTAAGGAACTGAAAATACGTCTTTTAAAATCTACAAGCAGGGCTTACAAGAAAATTAAAAAATAGTGGTTAAAAGTTTATATGATATTTTTGACTAAACTTATTTTACAGGAGCTATTCATTTACCCAATCAGCAGTGCGAACCACGACCAACTCTCGTATCATTGGGTCATCCACATTACAACTTTTTCCCATTCTTTGTTATACTTCACCGCTGTGGCGGATCATGTGGCACCATCAGTCCAGCGGTTAAAGAATGCGTTCCAACTGTGTACACGGACGTTCATATATCACATTTTCCTATAAACATTAATAGCGGTGGACTAAGGATTGTCAAAGAAAAAAACCACACTAGTTGCGGGTGTCGGTGTGTTAGAAAAGCGAATGAATGTATGTCGCAGTATGAGGAATGGAATGAGAAAAACTGCTTCTGTAAATGCTTGTACAATAATAGCGATCCACCAACGCCTTGTCCCATTGGTTATTCGTGGAATAGAAATGCCTGCCAGTGTGAGTGCATCAACGCTCCCCACGTGTGTGGAGCCAGTCAGGTAGGCATAGTTCATAGTAGACCGATGCCTTCGCTGATTCAACATCAATGAACACGTTTACTTGAAAGCAATCCTCTCGCAAACGCAGTCTTTTTATGCTCGTTTTTCTATGATCTCAATTGTGAGTCAGTAAAATAAAAAGGATAAACTTGAAGTAATGTTTTTTGAGAGATCGTGATTACTTAAAACCTGTGTGATCGACCCTCATCCTGAGTGTACAAATTGTCTAAAATTTCTTTTAATATGCTTAAAGTGCAAGTTAGGGCTGCTCTCTGTACACACGCGTTTTTATAAGAACCTGTAAAGTTTTCGGCCGAGGCTCATTGTTTTAAAGCTTTGGTGATTCCAGCTTCAAATGGTTTTTAATTCCGCTCTTATTTACAGCAACCTAAATTGATTAAAAAATAAACATAAAAACATAATAAACACAATCAAGGCATTGTAAAATAATGCGCCTCGCATTTTATAATAAACTTGAAACACCGCGGGACTTCTTGTGCTTTATATTGTGTTGATAAGTTAATCTAAGTGTATTAGTGAAATCCCTACGTAAAAACATTTTTTTATAGAATATTCGGAGCCTAAGATTGTTATTAAATTGTTGTTAAATTTAGGCCAATTTGAGTCTTGTTGTTCTTGTAAAGTTGTTCTTATAAAAATAGCGTGTAAAGGCCGATACACACGAGGGAGTTTGCTCCTGCAACACGCTCCTGCAACAGATTTGCTCCGGGAGCAAGCTCCCTCAGATTTAACTAGTTTTTCAATGCTGGGAGCAAAACCTGGAAGAAAAACGTTTGTCGCGCAACAATTTTTTTCGCCTTAATTGTATGTTGAATCTGTTTAACAGTCGGAAACGACACCGAAAAACTAAGTATACATGATACACGAACCTTCTTCCGTACGAGGGTAGTTTGCTGTATCTGACATTAGCTGTACACTCAATTAATCTGTGTATGTGCTCTTGATCCCAGCAACTAATATTATCAAGAAGTTTAATCTTTTTCAAGCGAAAAGCACTGCATAACTCCTGATGGAATGTTTTATACTTTGGATAATCATGCAATTTATATATGGCGTGAGAATTTGTAAATAAATAATACACTTGAAGAATGCATTCATGACTTCGTTTCAAGTACTGAAAAGTTTGCTTGAACATCACTTAGAACTGGAGCAAAGTTGATTGCAAGTGTGTGACTGTTCAAACGTCCCCAAGATCAGGGAGATCAAGAAAGCGCAACCAGAAGTCTGATAAGAAAGGTAAGCTGGAATTCGACGTTCACAAGAGGGAAATGTTTGTAAACCTCAATGTAAAATTATCTCGGTCAACATTTTGACTATAGGTTTTCAATAGCCTTTGCAGCAGCTCAAATGAAGATCTAAACCCTAGTTTGAATGAATCAACTTATAAAAGCACAACTTCGCACGCGGTAAAGTCTTTATAAAGACAACTTTATAAGAACAATAAGGCTCAGATTGGCTGAGAATTAAAACCAATTTACAAGCTCAACCTGAGATTGTTTCTAGTTGAAACTCTACTAACAGTAACAGTTTGTCAGACGATCAGCACTTCTTTTCAACTATTAGTTCTTGTCATTTCAAGTTGCTCACAGAAATAGGAACAAATTAAAAACAAATTGGGGCTAATATAGCCATAAGATTAAGAATTCAAAACTTACCAGTTTTTACACAAAAAGCATGTAGTGCTCTATGAATACATTTTAATTTATTCATAAACGTTCATGTTTTGGAATCAGAGCGGCTTGTAATCCAAGTATAAAGTCGGCATCAGCAGTTAAATAAGAACGACTAGAATTAATACTTCTCTAATTCTAGTTTCTTGTCCAATTCAGAATTCCAAAAAAGGTAATAGACCTCACATTATAAGGCTTAAAAAATGACTTCAACAAGTCATGGTCATGTCAGTGATTAAATACATTTAAGCATTTTAAATTCAAATGTTCCTTGTATACATGATATTATCTGTTTTAGTAGAGACAGTTAGGAGTTGTATGATTTAATGACTTTTCTCTTTTGGTTTGTATCTGATTGTAGTTAATTCATATGCATAATGTCTTTAATGATTGGGTATTATATTAAGGACTCATCCAATCAGTGACTTTATGAAGTTTATAATCTATTAGATGATCAATTAAGCAACGCAGTTTCGTTTTTTTATGGACATCGAAACGAAACAAGCAATAGACTTCCCTAGCTATGCATATGAGACATGTTAGAATAATTATTAACTTTATGTATTGGAAAAAGGTGACAATTGTATCATTTTCAAATTTTAAAAAAGTGTTTATCTTAGATGGACTTTGATCGCAGTATTGTCTCTATTCTACTGTTTTAAAATGGTAAAACTATTCTTCGTTTGCAACCACGTGGTTTACTGATGTTTTAAAATTTTGAAATATTTATTTCTTTCCCAAAAAAGATAAAGAGCTCATGAGCTTGTAGAACAATTAGAACAACAGCTCTGGGATAATTTTTGGAGCAAAAGAACAATTCTTAACGAAGTTATTAGCGAACAAAAATTCGAAATATGTAGAGTAAAATGTATTGCGCTGCCATGTTGGTGGGCCTTGACATATCACCAACATGGCCGCCATAATTTCAAAGCGTTAATTTAAATAAGATTGAAACATCTCATTATATTTCACTATATAAAAAAGTGTCACTTTTTACACATCAAATAACCAAACTCGTACGTTTGTCGTAAATATATAGATTTTTATGAGTTTTTAAAAAGCGTGACTACGACGATGTGACATAACTAGCGTCTTGCAAAGCGACGAAGAAACATCGAGCATATTAAAATTTTTCATAAAATAATATTGAAATATAACCCTAACCTCTTTTTTCTTAAACATATCAAATAATACAGTTAATAGGATTCAAACATAAATTTTTATCCAAATTTTTGAGACCTATGACGTCACATGAAAACGAAGAATTAACGTCGGGAATGGAACTGAAAGCTGCGTCGAACTTCAGTCCGAAACGTTAGCACAATGAAAAAAATCATTTTGACTATAGTGTACAATTTATCCATTTTTAAAAAGAACTGTTTTGGTAAAACTATTGCACGATTTACAGAAAGAGGCTAAACTATCCAAAAATCTCAGGCTGAGGCTCCGAATAGTGTAAGAATGTTTTACCAATAAACTACACTAAAACTCAGCAACATGGTGTAAAAAAGTCTTACGGTGTTTTACATTTATTATAAACTGATGCTAGGCGCATCGTTTAGCAATGCATTGATTGTCTCTGTTGCGTATTTCTTCATTTTGAATTGCCTCGGAAAAGTAACTTGTGCTCATAAAAACGTGTATATTTGAATAATTAATCTTTTTTTTTCTTCCCCAGGGGTAAGTTCAACGCTGTTCGTGGTATTCATCGTGGTTGAGTTTGCTGTGCTGTGTATTGTGTTTGATGCAATTCTATACCATAGGCAGGCTGGGATTTTCTATAGAATCCAGCTCAAACTAAAAACGCAAGGTAACAAATATATCTTAAAAAATACAGCCATCTTCGGAGCTGTCCCATTGAACTCAAACTCTGCACCTTCGCTGTCTTTCGTGGATGACAACGGCTGGCGTGAAGTCAAACTAAAATGTTTTAAAAATGTTCAAATCATTTGAAAAATTTCAAGCGTCCAGCTTCAATGCGCTGCAAACAAACACTGCTACTCCTCAGCTCACATGCTATGATAAGTTTATTCAGTTTTCAACATGGTGGCTTCTGCTTTATGTTTTCTGATGCCCTGAACTTTAGACATGTTTTGAAGTTGTTTATTTCATTAATATCTCTGTTTTATTGTAATTTTCGCAAGCTCATCAAACATACATGAATAAATTCCAAAAAGGAACGGAATGCGCAAGTGTGAAATCCCTCCATGCAAGAGAAATCTGTGATATTACGGAGTAACAATCCGACTGTGCAAGTGAAACATAAAGCCCCAGTTGTTGCGAACAGATCATCTTTAATGTGCCATCAATCTTTTCCAATATAACGCACTGCAGTTACCAGTTTTCTGAAAGAATGTTGTAAAAACTAAAGCTAATTGCATTTTATTTTGCTTTTTAGAGACGAAGTTCGAAACGGTAATAAAAGATGAAATCTGCAGAGAAACCAAAGCTAGTGATCCTATAATGATGTCCGTCCAGATATCTGGAAAGGAGACTGCGATCTAAAGAATGCAAAGGAAGTTTCGTCAGGAAAGAAATTAAAATCATATGCATAGTTACAAAAAGGCAAGCCGATAAAAACTATGACACAACGTCATATTTCATACAAACAACTGAATGGGCTTGTTTATATATGTATATAATACAAATGTTCTTTTTATTATGTTGAAGATCTTTTTGGTAGACATGTAGTTAATCACGGTACCAACAAAGGCCAACAGAAATATTTCATACTCTACACGTAACTGCTGCTGTCTTGTACCATGACAAAATCAAAAGTTCAGAATACCGTTTCGATATTTGAAAATCGTGTCCAATGAGCAGATTTCCAATCATCCCAACAGAATGCTGCAACATTCGTGATGGCTGCTTGTCGATATAACCGGAACACCAATAACAGACGTTCGTTCACATTGAATCAGATTGTATTCTATTTCATAGAACGCGAATAGCATTCGCTTTTCATATTATTACAATTTTTTGCTAATCATCGCTACATTAACCCTAATGAGTGACAATCTCTACCAATAATGCATTGTGTACTTTTGACTATTCTTATAGTCCATGAAAACACCATATCACGGCGCTGCTTGTGTTGCATAGCTGCTTTGCTAAGTTTTTCACCTTCTGCAATGAATTTTAGGAATGGAGGCGAGTTATCTTGAAACTGTTTCCACAAGCATAGCAGTATCTAATAGTCCACCATTATTGTTTTAAAGTTATTCTGTAGTAGATTCCATAACGAAAAACAATAACCACAAATAATGAGTAGCTAAGTTACAAAAGAACAGTTTGATAATCACGTGACGATGGTACTTTCAACTGTGTATTTATTTTACAATAAATATTTATCATGTCTTGTACAAAGGCTACCACGTTCTTCACGTACTAGTACAAAGTCTTTGGTAAAGAGCATGCGGCCAGTAGGACAAGAACAATTTCAATAAAACTTTTGTTCTGTTGTTTCTGTAATTTTCGGCTCCAGTTTCACAAAAGTAGCAACTAAAACGAGCATCAACAAGAGCACAAAAAACATAAAAGTAATAATAATAATAATAATAATATCATTAAAATAATAATAATAATGAAAAATAATAATAATAACGATAATGATAAAATATCAATCGTACCTAAGAATCAATTAAAGTTTAGGTGAAAGTTCAGTATTTAGGGAAGGACCATTAGAAAGTGAAAAGGTGGAAGAAGAAAAAATTGGAAAAAAAAGATGGAAGCAGAGTGACATATAGAAAAATACACACATAGTATGAAAAGTTATCATGCAATGATAGACAGGCCAACATTGAAGAATGCAAGAAAGAAACTTTCCCACCCCTCCCCCTTACTTTTCTAATGGTACGTACCTTAGTCTTCCACACCCCTCCCCCTTCCCCGTCACTTTTCTAATGGTATCTACTACTACTACTACTACTACTACTAGTACTACTACTAG
>JAOTRI020094817.1:0-25563 GCA_028564885.2 Zoanthus sanctaehelenae | reverse complement strand
AATTTCTACCTTTAAATTTTTCCAAAATAAAATTCTTTGAAACTTACTCAGTGTGTTGTTGAAGCCTTCTTTTAATCACTGATAGAGTTTCAGCTGATTTAGTCGGGTTTTGACTGCTTTTCCCTAGAACTGTATAATAAGAGGTTTTATTCTAATGTAGAGAGTACTCTTATTATGCAGTTTTAGGGAAGAGCTGTCAAAACCCAGCCAAATCAGCTGAAACTCTATCAGAGATTAAAAGAAGGCTTCAAGAACACACTGAGTAAGTTTCAAAGAATTTTACTTTCGGAAAAATTTAAAGGTAGAAATTAGTGAACATTTATATTGAGTAACATAATTATAATATATATATGCTATAGTAAATCACTTCGAAGCGTAAGCTTTGGCTTCCTGTGATATATTGTGCCAGTAAACTACAAGCTAGGAAACAAAATAAATAATTCATTTTGAAATAATTGCAAAGAAAAACAATAAAACATACTAGGCGCTTGCCTTATCACTTCTCTCCCCTTAAGCTCGGGATTTATAGCTATATTCTCGTGTTGTCCTACAATATTCACGCCAGGTTTTGTAACCGCCGCCTAATTAGCCCAGTTGGTAGGGCGCCAGTCTGCTGCTGTGCGGAAGGTCTCGGGTCCGATTCCTGGTCGGCCAACACTCAGGGTCTTAAGATATTAAGGAGAAAGTGCTGCCTTTACTCTACTGAACATCTGCAAATGGTTAGACTTTCGCGTCTTCTCAAATAAGAACGTTAAACCGTAGGCCCAGGAGTAACATTCTTGTAAGGGACCTCAAATTAGTATCTCTACATCTTGGAACCTCATTAGGTTCCTAAATGTTGTAAAAAAATAAAAACAAAAAGAACAACTTTATTAGAAATATGACACTCAGACTGGTCGAGAATTAAGAACAGCAAGCGTAACTTGAGGCTTAAAAACTGAAAATGTCTCTAGTGAAGCGTTACCGGCTGAATCTAGTAACTTACGTTCGCAATGTGCACAGTAAAAACACAGGAAGTCAAACACTGTTTAATATTTTTAACATATCTACTATTGCCCCAAATCGGATATATATTTACCATCTCATATGCAACGCGCTATCTTAGATAATAGTAAAATAACGCATGCGCAATTCTTAAAACTTTAAAGTTTTAAAATCCCCCTATGGTTATGTGATTAAGACCGGTGCGAACTTCGTTCTTTGGTTATAACGCATGCAATATTAAAGAGTAAAAAATTAATGATTTAATAGTTTATGAGGTATTTTTATTCTTTGCCTGATAAACTTTATTGTGTTTAAATTTTGTTTTGCTTCCCAAGTTTTACTCAAATAAGAAACGGGTATAGCTCACTTCTTTTTTGAAGTGTTGCTTTTCTTTCCAAAACAACTGAGTGCTTTCTCAATACAGTCAATTACAAACTAGCCGCCATAAAAAAGCATTTGCATTCTTTCTAACATTTACGGATAATGTTTTTTCAAACATTTGATAGCCTTAAGAATTAAAAACCTCCGACAACTTTTAGTATGATCTGTTTAAGGGATATGAAAATGTAAAAAAAAATAAATACTAGTGTAAAGAAAAATTAAAAGCTTTTTTCTTTGCATGTAAAGATCTGTTGCAACTATGCCTACTTTTTTTTCTTTTCTTTTTCGTTCTAGTTTGACAAGCCTGTCAAAGTTATTCATTTTTGCAAAAAGTGCCCACTCAGTATACTTTTCGAGGTCTACTCAAAATATCAGCCAATCGAAAGTGTTCTAGCTGCCCAGATAAAGATATAGTGTTAAATGAAAAATGACAGCTTTGATCAATTTTTAAGATCAGTTTTGAATTTTCATGAGAACCAACGTTTGGCAAATGTATTGTTTATGTGTTATACAGGTGCTGACTGGTCGAAGAGCTATAAACACAAACCAGGTCAATCGACACGAAAATCATCTTGAATTATGTCTCGTATAACTTGGGCATGTTACTTCGTTATCGAAAACGGTAACTAATAAGCTTAAAGACGAAAGCAAACTGTTAAGCGTAAGAAGATTTCGAGGAAATCCTATTTCTTGTCGTTTTCAAATGTAATATTTTCATGCTCGCTTAAAATATAAGCACCGATTCTGAAACGACAACTTTGCAACGCAGACTGAAAAAGGTATCGCGAACTAGTTATCCATAAAGTTTTGAATTATAATTTGACAGTAACATAATTCGTTAACTAACATTCGCTAAACTTTTACTCGATTTTGAATATTTGTGCGAATCAAATATATTCTAAAAAGAAAAACAATTTGAGTGTCTTGCCAATTCTTTATTCATGATTTAGGATTAAGATAAATTCAAGTCCTTGGAGGTTAAAAAAACGTTCGCAAAATTTTTATGACTTTCTAACAAAAAGAATAGATTTATGAGTTATTTACTAATTTAAAAATTAGAATGTTCAATTTGCTTTTTATAAGTTGGAAAGGAAAATATGTGTATAGCTTGATTTAAGATTCAGTTTTAGCTTGCTTGTTTTAGAGCTGAATGCAAATTTCGATTGGAAATTATCTCCAACGAAACAATTCATAAACAACTTATCTATATCCAGCAAAAAAATTTACTTGTTTCCGTCGCTCAAAAGTTGTCTTTATTCTTGTAATATTTTCTTTTCTTTCAGCGAATGAAAGTTGTGAAGGCAGAAAAGACAAGCGGTCGATATCTACGAATATTAGTGGTTTTCGGATTATTAACTTCTTCGCCGGTTCGGTTTCAGTCGCTTTTCCTTGTGAAGCCACAGATTGGAAACTAACAAACATAGTGACATGAACTCGATGCACGGTAACCAAGTGATTTTTGTTTGCGGAGAGCAAAATGGGCCTGCTTCTCTCGAAAAATCTTCCCTCAGAAACGTAATCATCAGCAATTTAGCTGTTTACTGGAGCATTCGCACACATCCTACGGCCAACTCACTTGATCCGAGGAATGAATTTACTGATATATATCAAACAATCGCTCGCTCAAATGTGTTTGTTTTCATTTTTACTAAAGAAACCATTAAAGATAGTTTCTATCTAAACCAGTATGGAATTGCTAAATCTTACGGAGTTCCTGTTGTCGGGGTTCGAAGTCCGAGTTTTATTTTGCCAAATCCTTTACCAGAACAATATTATTTGACGGAAATTATAGATCAAAGTTCTGCCAAGCGCGGGGAACTCAAACGTCATGAAAAGCCTAATACAAACAAGAAAAAGACGATGTTGACCGACGCGTTGGTTCAAGATTTCCGAAACGCAATGGTATATACTGCGGAATTCCATAAACCTTGCATTGAGAGGTTGCTTCACAAAGTTAAGGTTTCCTACAACAAGAGCGAAAAAGAAAAGCTTATCCTCGCTGCTTTGAACAACAGCATAATTCAGCATAGCCACGAAGTCAAGGAGTCTCAAGTAGGTTTTTCCAAGTGCGCCAAGTGCGGTTTCGCCAAGAAACGAACAGGTACTCCGACGCTTCAAAGGGCGTCTAGTACGGGATCTTTGTTACGGAAGTCAAATGCTTTCGAAAACGAATCCGCTGCAGGTAAAAACTGCAAAAGGCCAACTCTCCTTCCATCTACAATTCAAATCTCTTCTCCGTACGTCTCCAGATCGCCCTTGAAGATTAAATTAAACAGCCAAATTTCAAGAGTAGATGAGGAACAGAATCAAAAACACAGAGAAACTGAAATTTCTTATGGGGCATCTCCTCTAAAAGCAGAAGAAATAGCGACGACCAATGCCCAAAAGAACGACGTAAAAGATGGAACAAAGTCCTCAAATGGAATACCTTTGCAAGAAGACATTCACGAAGGAGCAGTTCTCAGGAAGCAATCCCGTGTTTCTAATATCTGGACAGAAAATCTTCGACACAAACTTCGGCGGCAATCCAGTTTACCAATTGTGCCCACAACATATCTATTAACAACTCCAGATGGCCTACAAACCACCATGAATTTTGTTAAGTATCCGCCAGAAAAGAAAGAGACTTCTTCACCTCGGACTAAAGAACTGTCAATTTTTTCTGAAGACGAAGAAGGCGAAATTCATATTTCTCGCGTTCCAAGCCCTGATGCTCCAAGTTTCTAAAAATCAAATTTAAATCACTTTTTAAAACGAACGAGGTCAAACTACGGAATTATGAACAAACTTCATTATCTTTGCGAAAAGTTTACGCGCCAGTCTGTTTTTTGGCTACCTTGGGATTTTCTGCTTAGTTAGAAACCTTGTAAAGTCTAAAAATGACTCCTGTTGAGTTTATAAGAACAAGTAAAAAGAAAGACATGAGATAATATTTCATTGACCTGCCTCATTTAGTTGAACTATCATGAAACCAGCGTTTCTTGATTGTGTTTTCTTTACTTATGAGTTATGTCTTTTTAAGTAATGGGCTTAAATGATAAGCAGGTAAACTTTGTATTAATGTAGATCATACATACAAATCCGGCTTCAAACGAAAAGGGCTCAAAGTTTTTAGGGTTATATAAAATAATTTTAATCCTTGTTCAGTTCTTTTTAAGAAAAAATCATTGGTGATGAATGACTTGTTTATCAAAATTTTGTTTACTCTGAATACAGAAGAGATGATACATTTTGCTTGCATTGGATGCTTCTTCTCTAGTTGCGAAAATCAAATTTTAGATGAGTTTGCCGGTTTGTTTTGAACTTAGCGGGCTAGCTTTTGATGTCAGTTGAAAAGAGACGGTTCTGTATAATGGAAAAGTCTTAAAGAAATCACTTTGCTTTAAAAAATATTATTGGAAAGGCTCCTTTTGACGAACCGCCCGATATGGTAGATAAACAAAATAGAGCAAATTGATTGTTCATCAAACCGAGTTGAACATTCGTTGCCTATTTGGTATATATACAATAATAGTACTATTGACAATATTTCACTTTGAAAAAGTAAATTTTATTTTTTTATGAAGAAAGTTTGAGTTAAAACGACTGGAACAAAGCCATAACATTTTGTTGCTATGTGCTATATTTCTTTATTTTGTGAGGCTACAGAAGATTTAGAAGTTAAATTCTGATCATGAGCTGAAGTGAAGTTATTTAAATTATTGTGTAACTGAAAGGCATAAACTTGTTTGGGCGCGAAGGAATACTTCGAAGAGAAAGTCTTATCTAAAGAAAAGCTATTTCCTTTTAAATAGAACCAAGTAGCCAACGAAGCCGGCGGCTTATTTCGGGTTTCTAAGGAAAGTTTTACGAGTTATCTAAAATGTTCTAGAGATCAGAATCTGAAATTTTAACCCTAGCTTTAAGGTGCTAATGGAATTTGAAACAAATGGGCTATTTAACTTTGCGGCAACGACAGTTATGAACCTAAAATGCCGAAAAGGCTCTTGCAATTTATCTTTTTTTCAAAAACGTTAATCAATCCATGCACGAAATCGTCTGATTTTTGTTAGTACTTCCTTCGGTTACTTTTCTTTTAGGTTTTCTGAGATTTAAATCAGTTGAATTGAGTCAACATGCTTAAACAATTAGCTTTTTATATGTAAATTCTTAGTCTAAAAGCAGCTGATTTGAAATTATTAATTCTGTTGCTCAGGCAAAAGTGTGCACACGAATGTATGTGTTTTCTTTCATTTTAACTCTGGTCTGGTACCCTTGATACTAAAAAGCAATATTTTCAATCGTGCAGGTACTCGCTTTTGAAGCATTTTTCTATATAACTATATTATTTTAAGAACTTTTATTTTCGAGGACAAGCTGAAAGAGATTTTTTTCTTTGAATTTGAGGGTAATGATTAATCATTCAGGGAAATTATTTTCTTTAAGATACACAAAATTTACCAGTGGAAAATTTTTACTTGGTTTCCAACATCCACTGCTGATCTGATATATCATGCACTTGATTTTTTTTGCAGTCTTCGGAGACAAATGCCTGTAATTAAACACACACACAGTATTATTAGCACATGCAAAACGTTTTTCAATTCTTAACTTGAAGGATTCATCGTGGTTTCCTTTATACTGATAAAGAAAACATTTGACAGACTTTTACAATAGCCTTGCAATTTCTAATTGAAATACAACTCCGTTTGTAAACATTTTGAAATTCTGAAGTAAATCATTTAGTCTGTAATTGCATTCTTTGTGCAAAGACGTGTAGGAAAATGTTTAATATATATATTTGGGTAATATTTATGTATCAAGCACGGAATGACAAAAATTATAAAAAACAATGTTCTTTGGTGTGTGATTTTATGTATTTAGTTATTTATGTATTTCTTATTGATATATTTTTGTGTTTACGTGTTTGTGAGTTTGTGTATTGGTGTATATATTCGTCTGTTATATATTATTTATATATTTATGTGTTTGTGTATTTGTGCATTTGCGTATTCATTTATTTATGTACATATTTATTTAAGCAATAAGCCTGGTTTTCACTAGGACGCAAGCGCAAGATACCTTATTTTGTAATGAAAACGAGCTCGCGCAAGCGCAAGATATCAAAAAAATTCCTTTTTCCTTGCGCTTGCGCTTGCGCTTGATTTTGCTAGTGAAAACGAAACGCAACGCTAGTTCAACAGCAATAAATTGATTTTATTTGTCAGCTGACCAATTCGACCTATCGCAAGCCATGTTGCTATTAAAAAGTCTTCGCTCCTCTGTTTTTCAAGATGGCGGAATTCGAAGAGAAGTTTAGTGAAACGGTTCGAGGTTTTCCTATGTGCTTTCAATGGAATGCTTTTAAAAAGATGTCACTGACCTGAAAAACATTTTTCTATCACCTAATCTTAACTCTCTCACGAGATTGTTAAAGACCCTATGTGTTTTCCTTTCTTTCAAAATATCCCTTACCCAAAATCGCTTTTTCTTTCTATTAGATACATCATTTCTTCGCGTTTTTTTAAGCAATAGTATTAGAAGCAGAACAGCACTTGCATCCGCCATGTTGAATACAAGAGACGGTAGAAGCATGGAACTAGTAAATAGTGTGCTTGCGCGTGCTCGTTTTCATATAAAATAAGGTATCTTGTGCTTGCGCTTGCGTCCTAGTGAAAACCAGGCTTTAGAGCACAACTTTCTATGACTTTATCGGCGAAACAGAGCACGCGTGATGTTCATAGAAACACAAGCCGCAGGCGAGTGATTTTACAACGTTTCGAGTGTCTCTCCAAACACACAAGTGCTCTATTTCGCCGATGAAGTCATAAAAAGTTGTGCTCTAATGCTTTTATGATATAGCAAAACAAGCGGCAAAACAAGCAAGTGAAAACCATGACTTTATCGGTGTAATAAAGCATAGACTTGAACCAATAAGAGCGCGCGTTATATCGTAGCTATATTATAAAGAGATTTAGGTGGCTGTTGCCCACAGGTGGACAACTGAGCGTACATAAAGCGTGATCTAGTCAACTCGGAGTCAGACCTACTGTTATCATTGTTATAAGCAGTGCCAGAGTTCGTCTCTTCTGTTAGCCTGTTGTGAGAGAAACTCCGTCACGTCTAGACGCCATCACCTTACACTTCCTAAGCGAGATGATCATTTCTTCTATTGAGTTACAATTCTTGGTACTATTAATGAAAATAGATCAAATCCGCTAGTTGCAGGAATGCTTGTTTATGTTATAGTTAAGCTATGTGTAGAAGAAGTTTTTGGGGGTATCTTTTGTAAGAAGAAGACTTCCTAATATCACGTTTAAAGTTCCGAACATTATCTTCTACTGAGGTTAGTCTCTTGTTAGAGTGAAGACTTTTAAAGTGATAGTTTTTCCTTACCAGTAGCCCCCATTTTACGAGTTTAATTCATCCTATTCAATTTATTTTGCTCATTTGCTTGAGCTGTAAATGGAATTTAGTTTTTTATAGGTCATGAACTTGCACTAAGAAAGTGGAAGAAAAATACTTACTTTATTGTTTTTGTTGAAAACTTACTAACATGATTACGTTTTTCTACCTTCATGTCTTGTCGCGGAGGAAAAGTTTCTTTCAGAACTTATAAATTACTTCGGGCGAATTTCCTTTATCGTCCCTTACTGGCCACGACAGCATGATACTACTCTAAGAATGTTTGTCATCTAGTTTAGTTGTATTTAATGCAAATAATTGCGCATTTGGTATTTATTAGATACCCGTAGGTTGAGTATATTGCTCACTGTAGTGTTATCTGCCGACCTTGTGAGTGCCAACTGTTCAGTTCATTGATATCACCTGTCCTTAAGTTTTGTTCCCTCTAAGAGACGCATTGTGAGTCGTCGAGGCACAGTATACTCGCTGATTGCTAAAGGCCTGTATTGTCTATGTTTAAGGCTTGTTCCCGATTTCCAAAAAACTCGAGGCGTAGTGTCTCCAGTATGCTGTCTTTCTTTAAATAAGACTTGTTTGGCTTTACGGAATAGCAGCGTTCCTTTTTTAACACGCAGTTCTATATTTTGTTAAAACTAACATGCTGCATAATCACCCAGCATAGTACTGCTTGGCCAAGGCCAATTCCAGAGGCTGTCATCAATCTTTGTGTCATAATCATGCAGAACAAAGTATTTTATTACCTTAAGGACAGAATTCAGTGGCTGCATTACGGAGATGAACTCTGTCAGTTGCACCAAGGTGGTAGTGATTTGGTGTTGTGTTGTAGAATTAGTTTTATATACCTTGTTTTTTGTACAAACCTGTTGTTGTTTTAACCTATAATGAAGTAAGTTACATCAAGGACTTGTTTAACTGATTTCTGTTAGCACTTTTGTGGATCCTTTAGAATTCCAAAGGTTACCTTTATTGGAGATGGGCAGTTCATTTCTTGTTTATCTTTCCAATTGAAATACAAAAGTGGTTTTGTAGTAAAGTAATACCAAAACAGAACTTTATAAAAAGATTGCAGTACACTTTCAAATTTTGTACCTTTAATGACGGGTTTACTGATCTTTAAAACACATGCTAGTCCTGAGCGAGTATAGAAAAATTGAATGTGGCTCCTAATTAGTGCGCTATTTCGGAGCAGTTTTCGTTCCATTTTGTCTTACATCGACTACTAATGTTTTCAGCTGATATCGTGGTAGCTTGTTCTTGACCAAGTTGTTCAAAAGCCAATTAGTACTAACCAAGAATTAAATGCTTAACGTGTTCTTTCTTTCAAACGTACAGGGAATGATTTTGAGATTACTGATATATATTCTTTAAACCTAATCAGTACTGTAATAAAATGGTTTCAAGTTTCCATAAAAAAAAAAAGAAATTGTTCCTTGAGTTTTCGCTTAACACAGGGAATAAGTTAACTAGCTTTTGAACAACCTTACTCTTGAATGAAATTCCATGTGAAACAAAAAGTGTAAAAGTATAACATCTTTTTCGGATTGGTTACTTTTCGGAGAGCAATAGATTCGGTTCTAAACTTCCCGTTCTATAAATCATTTAACGACATCAAACATGAGAACTAATTTTCTGTATTTAGTGTTTTTGTAATAGCATCTGTTGCCCTTTTGAGTCGAAGCTCAACGATGTGAGCTGATTTTCCTTAGAATTATAGTCTGGATTCCTTCACAGTATATTTATATACAAATTCTGTTCAAGGTGTTCTAAAAGCTTGTTCCGAGGCGTTTACTTCTACAATTTCATTAGTTTTTCAAACCAAAAATTAGTTATAGGATTTTGTTCTGTTATTGAAGTTCGGTGATATTGTGTTTTTTGCCGTAGGTTACTGGACACCCATTTTAGGATAAAACAAAAAACATATCCCAACCTTTGCTTTCAGCTTTGCGCATTTCTTAGTGAATCTAAAACGCGCAGTTTCTTTGGTTTGGCTCTCAAGCGAAATATTTGGCTTGTTCACTTAACGTTCCGCCCTGGTGAAAAATTTGACTCGACTTAGTGATTGGGCTGTAGCATAAACGATGTTTGACAAACAGAAAAAAAAAATTAAGAGAATCGCAGCTAGATTCGGGAAAGGAAAGATACACAAAGGGCGTGAAAAAATGCCGGAAACGTTTACGTGTGCACTTTTGGTGCGAAAATTGAAATATAGGCATCTAGAGGCTACTAAAATTGCTATCACCAGCTGTTTTAATAAATTTATTTAAGTTCTCACAAAGAATTGTTTTGTCTATATATAGAAGATATGAACTTTAAATCGGAACGAACATTTAAAACACTTTGTATTCTGATTTTAGTAATCGGTTAGTGAGTTGAGAGCGCAGCGTAGCAATACCAAAAATAGACATTTTACTCGCACGTGACTCGGACAAACACAATTGTTTGACAAAAAAAATCTATAAAACAAGCTGCAATTTTTTAAATAATAAAAGATTTATTGTTAAATTTTAAGTAATATGTTTGAAAGAAAACATTGCTTCAGGCGCCACTTGATTTTATTTAGGGCCTGTTTACATGGAGAAAGATAGGGTTATGCTGGGGCCAAACCTATTAGTAGGGTGCCCCTTATCCATTGTGCTTTGTCGTTCTGTTTTCGTGCAAGGTAGGGGCACCCTAGTGCTACGGCCACCCCACCGGCTTGCTACGCATAGCTCTAGAACAGGGGCCAGCTTTTTATTTGTTTAGTGCACGTAAACGATCGCGCTAGGGCTAACCCAACTACTAGAGCTGACTTTTTCGTTAGATCACATTTTGAATACCAGTTTCTTTCGTTTGCTTAGCAGCCAGGCTAGCCCTCTCCATGTAAACTGACGCTACTTTTCATCTTGTTGGTGGGGCTAGCCCTACTAGTACAGCTAGCTCTACATCGTGTAAGCAGGCCCTTAGCTGGTTTGTTTGTCCGAATTATGACGTAAAGAAGGCCGCACACGAGGCAAAAACAGCGCGGCGCTAAATTTGCCTTGTGCACGGAGTGAGTTTTTAAGCGCACTTACCGCTGCAACAACAGCGCTCAACATTAACCATGTTTGATATTTTTTTCGCCGTGCACGTTTTGCACGAAGTTTTCGTCTGGCTCTGGCGCCCATAACTTTTTATTGTGACTACGCATGCGTAATTCGACATTGAATCACAAAGGGCGCTGTCTGTGGAGGTTATTGGCTAATTTTTGGCTAATTTTTGGCGATAACAGCGCTCAGTGTACGAGGAACAACCACATGAACTAAATACTGTTAAATTCTTCGCGACGAAAGTAGCGCCGTGCTGTTATCACCTAGTGTGCGGCCTGCTTAAAAACTGCGCGCTGCGTAGTTGGTATTCATCGGATTTGCTTGTTGTTAAGTGAAATCAGTTGAATTAAAAAAACATTGCTTCTTTAATTATGTCGTTTGGTTTTTCTTTAAGTGTTGTCAGCATAATAAATGTGAAAAAAAAACCTTGTGTTGATTAGTAGTATCTAGTATATAATTAAACGCAGTTGAAGTTTGAAATTGTAAATCAGTTTAACGACCTCTCTGTACAAGAAGGTTTGAGCTGTAACTTTTTGGGACTTTGAAAATCCAAACAGCTTTATTAAAACTTCCATTTTATAAAGAGGTAGCGTCGGTATAAAAGGCTCAGAACCAGGTTCTGGTCAAGGTCAGTTGTCAATCAAAGTCATTGTATGTCTACGTTTCACTGAAACTTTGCAGTTTTTTTTCTCAAATTTGGCTCTCTCAGACGGTTTTAGACGACAAATGCTTGTAAATAAAATGAAAAATTGAAAGAATTTATTATTAGATCCCACATTTTTGGGATTGAATTGGGGTTGAAGCATGAAAGTGTCGACAAAGCTTGTTGAATTTGATCTTTAGCTCTTTGGCTCGACTTAAATCATATCGTTTTAGACGCTGTACCTCACATGAGCCTAATCTAGTTAAGACTTTTGGTCGACCTAAATAGTTTACCTTGCGCTTGCCCGGCCAAATACCTTTGAATTAGTATAGAAAACGCAACTAATATAAACAAATCAAAAAATTTTTGTGAAGAAACCTGTTTATAAACATCGCAAAAATTAAGCTGGAATACTGCTAGACGTGCACCCAAAAGCCCTCTAAATTACGGAACTTGACTGTATACTTTCATGAAGGACAACTTTCGTTGGAGTAAAAGCTCAATAAAAATAATTTATAGTTTATATAGGCTGTAGTTCTGAAGACTAAAGGTATAGAGGGCCAAGTATATGATTTTTACGGTGCGCGGTATGTTTTCAGATATACAGAAATCACCTGTTCCATTTTGACCAAGTTGTAGGTAAACTAAGGTTGCTTCTTAAATAGGTTTATACTAAAACAAACCTTTCGTCCTCATGGACCACAAGTTTGAATAGCTCATCCTACGTTCGGCCTTATGCGCTCTTGACCCGTAGTCCAATTGTCTTGAGGTCTATTGGTTAATTAGAGAGTTCGAATCTTTATTATTTAAAAGGAATTCTTTGTATTCTCCGAGATTTCTTTAATTTCCAGCTTCTATAGTTTTTGTTCGCTATTTTGAACCAATCACAATTAACAAAGGTCTAGATTCAGAACAAAACGTATATCTACAATTACAACAAGAAAACATTCATTGTGAAGAATTGCAATCTATATAATTAAAAGGTCTTCTAAACAGCTATCACAAAAATAACTTTATTAAATTTCATGTTACATTATATATTCTTCTTACTACTTGGAGTTATTTCAAAACACTAAAAATATAGTCTTTATTTACTTCATGTCTAAAATTACATTATTCCAAAATTTTAATTGCTATATCTAGCCAGTGTATTTCAGTCTACAATAAAAATTTAATGCAAAAAAATGATAAAAAAGACTGGATTTTGTCTGATCAATGCGATGATCTTATACTGCATTAAAAAGGATAATTGCAAAAACGAAAACAGGAATTCTTAAAAAAGTTCGTCTAAAATATTTTTCTCTTGGTTTCGTTAATAGGATATAACGTATAACAAACGTATTTTAAAATCTATAATTACAAGAATAAGCTAATTGAGGTTGATTAGTAAACATGTGTTTAAACACATTCTATATTGTGTGATCAGTTACTTACCGTTATTTTCACTTACTCTAAAAGAAGCAGCTCTTGATAATATGTAATATATTTTGTCTTACAGATGAATAAATGTAAAATATTCTCTGTGATCTCATTGAAGATGACAAAGCTCAAATAAACGAAGTGTGGGTTTTGTTTTGACTACGATGAGTGTTCTGGACAATTTTTTTTATTTGATTCATATCAATGAACACATGTGCTAGAAGGCACAAAGCAATAATGATTAATGTTGCCCAGATAGATACTTTCAAGTATTTACTTAGCAATGTTTTGTCTTGATTTCCTCGCTGTCCATTCGTGTAATCCTTTATGAGGCTCAAACCTTTCTTTTCGCAGATTTTGCTTATTTCATCGGCGATGGCTGGTCTTCCAACAAAAGAAATGAAAGTCTTCTTGCCTGCAGATTTCAGAACCTTTTCAATGTCAAGACGACAGTTAAGGACATTCATTTCAGTTTCTTGTGCAAGGTTTTTCCCTTCCCCAGTGACGTAGCAATTGAAAGTAACAAGCGCCACCTTTTTTTCTTTTATTTCCTGCAGGAGCTGATTTGTCTTTTCCTGGAAGTATTTGCAGAATGCCGCCGAACGCACCGAGTAGTGAATGTCAATTTTAAGCCTCTTGTTCTTTCCATTTTTGTCTGAATTTGTTTTGTATGCAAGAATGCCAAGAACATCAAGGAGATATCCGAAGCCAGATCCACTTGCTAACAAAATAAAGCTAGATGGGCTCGATTTAGTAGGACTTTGAAGCAGCTTGTGTAACTGCCAAACAGATGAGCGATATGGACCCCAAACGTTCAACGAGGAGACTTGCTCTCTTGGTCCCAACCAGTTTGTCCAAGGTAGAAACCACTGTTTGTAATCTTCTATTACTGTCATAACGAGGCCAATGTCCCAGCTTGAGTCCGTTCCGTGGTTACTGAAAGAGGTAAAAGGGTGCGCCCTTTGAGGAACCATATTTTGAAACATCCTATGATGAATGTAGAAAACATCACCAACTCCTGGATTCTCTTTACTGTTTAATTTCAAGAAAGCTATCATGTACTCGTTGTTGCCAATTACGTCTTTCTTTATAATCTTTCCTTTATATTTTCTGTAGATAAAAATGGAGAGTAACCTGTCTATGCACCAGATAATGAGAATGGGGAGGTTTACGACGTGAGCAAGACCGTGAGTGATCTTTCGGATATTGTCTATAGCGTACCAAATCCCTGCCAAAGTATGAATGGCTATGGCGGTGGAGTAACTGCGACTGTTAAGGTATTCCGAACGGCTTAGAGGGAACAAAAAGCAAAAGATGCCAATCATGAGGACAAATCTATAGATCTCATCTGCTGTCAGGTGTACCCCCCTGTGATCATTAAATGTCCAGTTTTGCACTGCTGCTGGATCCCAAAACGCAGACCAGTTAAGATGGTCAGGGGACTTGCTGTAGTTAAAGGTGCTTGGTGGGTAATACTTGAGCTGAGTACCATCAATGAGGGGTGGGACAAAGATGACCAGCACATGAACGACCGATGGGATGGCTATGAGAAATACTCCAGTCAATCGGTGTACCTTAAGGTGGATATCACGAATGCCGTTGAACCTAATCCATCTCGGAGCAATCTCGCTGAGCGTGTTAGGAAAGCACCATAACATTGTATAAAACATCATATTCTGCGAAGTGATGATTAGTCGTGCTGTCACGGCCCAGACTACGTTTGTTAGGGTCTCTCCAAAATGTGTTCCCCAAATACGTTCCGGAAGCTTCCCGGATCTGCCAAGTACGACGTCACCATTCCGTACAAAGTGATCAACCACACACAGTATTGTGCTGACAAGGAAAACACTCCATAACAAAACCTCGTATGAAATTGAAAACCTAAGGTCTCTTGAGAGCTTCGCGGGACCATCAGACTCTGTTTTTGCAGGGCTTGGCAGGTCCTCTTCTTCTTTGGAGATTGGCAGCGGTGAAACAGTACCGTTAACATGTTTCAGGGATTTTCGCCAAGAATGTCCTCCATTCTAAATAAAATAAAACAATTGGTTAATCTAAATCGATTACAAAAACGTAAACGCTAGCAAAAAAAACGAAATTTTGTTTCTTTTTAAGTTAGATTTGAGTAAAATAGTAACATTGTGTGTATACCGATAACACAAGTTGCGCGTGGTATATTCCACGGTATTCCACTGGAAAGCAGTCTATATGTACAGTTAACAATACTAGTGAATCGAATAATAAATAGGGGATTTTACGTTTACACGGTGGCGCGAACATATCAAATTTATCTTCGAGTGGTAAAAACATTTCACGAGTGAGTGCAGCAAAAGAGTGAACTTTTTTTCCGCGAAAAGGTGAAGTTCATATGTTCAAGCGTGTAATTTCGTATCTGTTATCCAACTGAACAAATAAACGTACAAATTACACAATGAGAGGTTCTGTGGCGATTACAAATATCGCGCCATATTGTTCATTTCGAGCGATGTTGGTATACTCCAGAAATCTTGTTTTACCTGCGCGTGTTGCGGTATTTTATTTTTATTTTTCTCGAATAATATTACAAATATCCAGCCATACTACATACTGAGCTGTCTGATAAGATACATTTATTTCATAGATGTGAGTGTTTCGAAAATAGAAAAACTAAACAAAAAAACGGGAAAATCAAGGGAATGACGTCAGCGATATCTTCACTAGTGAGGATATGGGAAATAAGTCACTCGTATCCCCGATGTAGCCTTAAATGAAATCTACGAGTGTTGTATTTTACGGTAAAACACTTGTATTTATGTAATAAATACTTTTTCTCTATCTCTACCTTAAGATATTAAGGGTTTTTAATCGAAAGTGAGGTCTGTATGGGAAAATATCAGACCGAGGCCATATCGTTATTTTTTCTTTTTAAATGCCCCCGAAAAAAGGCGTTAAACTTGAACTTCCTGTAGCGTGCGAATATCGATTAGCGTGATGTAATTATTGATTCAAATAGATACAAACAAAGAACATGGATGGCGTGAAACTGACAATGTCAAATTTCGCGCCGTGAAAAAAGAAAACAAAGTCGCAATGTTGATATCAGGTCCCGACCGGTTACCGTGGTAATTGGTCTGATGTGGGAAAATCTTAGACTAGAAATCAGCCGATCAGAGGGTGCGTAGAGACTAAGCCTTATAATATAAAAAATTATAAGCCCATTCCCTCACTAGGCATTTTGCACGTTATGGCATTATTTCGTACGGTTGAAAATACTATAGCTATAGTTAATGAAATGATTTATAGTCAGTTTTATTTATCCCATACCATAAATGAGTCATCATCACTAATATTTATAAGAAAGATGAAATAGTTATAAATTCTTGATGTTAAAATAAGAAATAAACAAATGTTTTCAATAAATATGATCACCATCAGGTTATATCATAAATAGTAAGTAAATATCAAATCATTATCTCACTGGGCATATTCCAAGTTATCCCTCTATTTGTATATTTGACAATATTAGTGAGAAAAATGTATAACTTTTAAACGTTCGAAAATGATTTAAAAGGTCCCCATGAGTTGTTGAAAAGCTAGTTAACTTTAACCCTAGATTGATCAAAAATTCATAGAGTTGTTTATTTTCTAAAGACTCTAAAAGAGTACTAGTCTTTTGAAATACTTTCAGACGTACGCTTCTGTAAGGAAAGAAACAATGACGAAGTTTAAACAGTTTAACCCTGAGTTTCCAGAAATCGTCGTTTTAATTGCTAGAGTGACCCTGGACTTTTCAGAGTATTCTTCAATTGCGACTATACGCTGCGATAACTTTTATATACACTATATGAATCAGTAAACCTTTTAAACTTTGTTAGTAAATTACTTCTAGATTACATACTGTTAGCCGGAGTAATCCAAAACACTAAAAAATCAAGTGTTATATTTTTTGATTAAAAAAACTACACTCTTTTTTTTTATAAGAACATGAGGCTGAAAATCGCCAAAAATCTAACAACATCTTAAAAACATGCCGAGGCTGAGAAAAGGTGAAGAACATTTATAATTTATGATGAAATGATTTATAGAAAATTTCCTTGGGCTTCTTGACTAAAGTTTGCAGATAACAATTTTACATCACAGGTTTTTCATTTACCAAACAGGTATAGTTCTTGAGACAAAACAGAAAAGTACCACATATACGGTACATGTATTATTTCCATTGTCTAAAATTAGTAAAGATATTTTAAGAACATGTTTAAGAACATTTGAGGCTGATATACCGAAAATATTTAAGAACGTTCAGCCTTAGTCGAAAAATTCGACGTTCTTAAAAAAGAGAGTACATTATTTTGTTGTCCAGCTGAGCAGCCTAGCCTACAACTTGGAGAAAACAGCTGAAAGTATGATGTCACGTTTCCGATTTGTAACGTTCCTTGTTAATAAAACTACAAAAGAAGCAGAATCGATCCTAGGACGTTTTGACTAACGTGGATCAGGTTTACGTTTAGATATTTTGGCCGAAATGGCTCACCAGACTTATACGTACTCTTAAATGCCTAAAACAAAGGACCAGAGGGAATAGGGGTTGGTTTAACCCTTTCAGTCCCAGTTGAATTATTAAGTTCTCCCAACTTGAGCCTATACTTTTTATTGAACAAGCTTGAGAGAATTTCACTTTTAATCTTCCGTAGTTTGCTTTGTTTGATCAATTCTCATTTTCTCATCACCAAGTGTCTTATTTTGAATTTCTTGGAAAATGTAACTGAAACAAAGAAATGGAAGGAGGGAGAAGAAGAGTGGTGGTGTGGGGATGACAAAAAGTTTAGAAGAGAAACGTGATGACTTAACTTCTTTGTTATATGTTACTGCTCTCCTTTTTGCAGTTAAAATATGACGCTCACCATGCCATGCACAAATAACGAAAGTCTTTGAGATGTAAATGACAAACTATCAATTGACTTATAAATCATCATACCTAGAACAAAAGACCGGTGACCATGTACATAACAAAGGGACATTGTAATCTTTGTTGTTTGCAAGATTTCCTATATCTAGTCCCCTCTGAAAACTTTGGTTACAGTTGATGACCAGCACGCTTGCTCTAATACAATGATTGTCCTTTTCAGTTAAGGTTAAGAGTTGCTTTAGGTGTCCCAACTTTGGCCTCAGAGAATAAATAATAATTGAGAGGTCATCCGGGAATCTATCAATTTAAACTGTTGGAGCCCCGGATGACTGCGTAGTTACTCAAGCCCTATTTCGAAAACCTATCCATTTATCCTTACCATAAATTCATCTTCATTCGCACTTTCCTTGTTGAGGCATTGTTTGTTAATCGAGGTTGTAGTTTGTCCGGCATTGTTCCTGAAAGATTGCAAGATTAGTCTCTTGAAGTGATTTGTTTCAAAAGTGCTTATTTTAGTAAGACAGGTCTTGAGAACTCATTTTTGTTTTCGTGACAAATTTATTTTTTTCATTACACAACGTGCTTTATTAGGCGAATTTGTTGTTTCAGTTTGTTATCTCTTCACGTTTCACAAGTCAGATAAGTTATGTTACTAATTGGGGACACTATTTTTACCACTCTTGGGATGTGTTTACATGATACCGGATCAAGTTTCAATCCGAAATGTGTTTGCTCGGTTTTTTATTTCTCTTCCTCTACCGTTACGCAGTGTTTACACGGTTCCGGAACGAAAGTGAAATCAATCCGGATCGGTTTTGCGCTGGGTTTTCGTTCCGGATCGAAACTTTTAATCCTGTACGAGATCCAATTTCGAAATCATGTAAACGAAGATCGAAATTCATTATGGAACAAAACTGGGACACGTCTCGATTAGCGCACGCATAGTCTTGTTTTTCTTTGGTGTTCTGCTGTCATTTTGCGGACTCTCTATTAGTTAGGCTTTGTTCGAGTACTAGTTTGTAAAGAAATATTTCCTTGTAAACACGGAACTAAAGTTTGCTATACATTCCGGATTGAACTAGATCCGATATCATGTAAACATATCCTTACTGGAGGGACAAGTTTACTTATACACAGAAGCAGGGAGTCTTCGGTTAATTACATCCTTTATCTGATTTGCAGATGTTAGGGCAGAGGCGACATCTTTCTTAGTCACTTCAAGACCTTTGCTCTATTCCTGCTGAACCACTTTATTAACTATGATAACCGAGCCAACAGTTGAACTTCATTGACATTAGAATTGATTAAAAGATACAGTTTGTGTTTGATACTGAAATACATACTCATCAAATTCGCGGAAGGAAAACGGTTTAAGGCTCTCCGAGACACCAATGTCTTCTTCTGTAAATTGAAAGGCTTTGTTAAGAATGCCTTGCTTATTAACTGCAATGGTATGATCTTTTGTTCGTTCGTTTGATTTATCTTCTGAAGCTTAAAACAAAACAAGAACGAGATGTAAGTATTGGGTGGGGAAGCAAAACACTTTTAATTTACAGATAAATATTTTGTTTTTGTCTGTCTGTCCCTCTGTCTGTATGTTTACTTTTGTTCAACTATCTACATGTAACTGTTATTCCGTCCACCTGTTTGTCTGTCCTTCTGTCGGTCTGTCCTTCTATAGCTACCTGTCCGTCTGTCCTTCTACCTGTCCTTCTACCTGTCCCTCTGCTGCCTGTCTGACCTGCCTGCCTGTCTACCTAGCTGCCTGCCTGTTTGTTTATCCTTCTTTCTGTCTGTCTGTTTATCTACAAAGAAAGTATTGACTCTGCCGATCCGACGATTTAGATGATACTAAAGAGATTTATACTTTATAAATTAAACTTTTAACCTAGTATAGTTTCCATAACTAATACCTATCATTTCCACGTCTTGAACGAACCGCCGCCAATCGCAAGTCTCAGGTTGTTCAGCAACACTGTATTGGGTCTCTAGAGCTTTCAGTTGAGACTCGGTCAAGTTTTCTAATCCCAAAGCTTTAAGTCCATTTCTAAAGTCGCTGGCTTTCAGGAAACCAGTTTGCTGGAGATCGTACTTTTGAAAAAAGCTTGAAACCTGAAAATATATTTCAAAAGAACTTATTTTTTTGCTGTGTATGTAAACATAACTTCTTTCGTAAAATCATTAATTCTCACAACTAGGCAATAGCCAATCATACTGCGCAGGTTTATGTCGTGCATATTTCATAGCCCTATGAAAACACGTCTATTGACCAATCATAACCCTCGTACTTTTCAAATTATGTATGTATATGTGCACCCAAGTTCACGAGCTGTTACAAAGCACACCGGAAAACTATATAGTTAAATCTATATCATGCTCAAAGGCATATAGTTTAAAGCGCTCTAAGGATTGGATGGATAATGTACTGAATCAGCAAAATTTGCTGTTTGCATTATACATTGATGGATCGAAACCGCTCGTTTTCGTAGGGCAACGATGCTTAATCCTTCAAGCAGCACAAATCCTGCGCATTGCATAATTTTAAGATTTTTATAAGTCTCGAACCAGGCTCGCATACCGCGAAAGAAAGTAATTCGTGCAGACTTATTATTTGATAGAAATTACAGAAATGAAGAATGCATGCTATCTCGGTCCCTTTTCTATAAATGACAACTTGTCAGCCGATCAAACTAATCGTGCCGAACCTTTTTGTCAAATCACTGTGCCAATTAACAGTTCTTCGAAATTGGCAAGGTTTAAGCCTTCTTAGCCCTTCATGATGAGCTCAGGCACCAGAAAATGATTATAATTGCACAAAAAATAACACGATTTTTGTGTTTTGACGCGTATGACCGCCCCACAGAAAATTAGGTAAAGTATGGCGAGCACTGTCACGTGAACATCTTTTATGTGACATCACACCGGTCCCATATGCCATTCCCAGACTCCCGAAGTTTATTTTTGGAGAAATGATAGTTTTAAGTTACCTTACTTCTACTCCTCAAGACGTCTCTTTTATGAATTTTCTGTTGTATAAGACCACCTTAATCTACTACTGAAACGTTGCAATTGGTTGGTGTAGCATGAGGTGCATTCATCAGGCGAGTGACTTTGGGAACCACATGCAACTAACATAATATTAGTATAAGATACAACCGAAAGCCGTGACTCTAACCTTACTCTTGCTTTCTCAACGAGGTAAGCAAATTAGTTAAAGCTCAAGCAGTGTATACAACACATCGTTGCAGCGAAAGATTAACCAAGACCACCGTTTCGTTTTTATGAATTTATTTATTCTCTACTTGGAATACGTACGTATATACTGAGTGTCGTCTTCCCCACATTGTTTCTCGTATAAATATATGGGCAATACATTGTAATATAAAAATATGTTAAAGACTTTAAAATTGACTTCTAGTTTAAATACTGCAGGCAAGAGCAAATGACGTATGAAAGCGAATCGTCTGCAGTCCTCGGGCAATTCCGCTTTAGTTATTATCAAATACGGTACACAGCTGCAGTTATTCCTCAAAGTTCTACTTTCTCTTAGTTAGGATGACTCAGTTTCAGTGTAGAATAGACGTAAAGGAGTAATAGAGTTGGATGACAAAAACTACAAAAGAAATTTGCTCTACCTTTCTGCCATGTCAAGTCAACTCAAGTTATTTTGTGAAACGTTTACGAAACGCCCGAATAACATATCCGCGGAGAAATTGGGTACCATGTCTAAAACTAACTCAAGAGGGTTAACCCCGGGAATAAATCTTATATATTATACATATTGCGGAACATAAATATACACTTGTAGATAAGCTAGTTTACTCACCACTATCATGTTATCCGAAACGTGATATTTAATGCTGTTTATCACATCTTTATAATCTGAATCCGTTTCTGATTTTAGAAGCTGAGTTTCTTTCATTGATATAATCCTTGAAAAGATCGAGCAAGGTATTTTAAAAATACAATTTCACTTATATACCACAAAATATACTCTTTATGTATGAATCTTTTTTTGCAAGTAAGGCTTAGTATGCAAGTGTTAAAAAGGAGCTAAAACATAGTTGAGATAAAGGAAAAGACGAAAAACCTTTATTTCGTACAAAAACAAGACAATCTTGCAAGCATGTTGTGAACTTATATTAAATGCGGTTTTTACAAACAAAAATCATATTTTCATGTTTTTCAAATGGAACTTTTTAAGAACCTTTAGAGAATAATATTATTCTTACGATAGAAACGACATCCTAAATGTATAACAAATATTAAACTAAAACATTTCTCCAAGCTACACTTACGTACAGAGAAGAAAGGAGAAGTAAGTTAGAGGTGATAACATTGATAACATTAAAAAGATGGTATGGACCAGGAATATTGAAGAAAAAAGACAGATAGAGCGATATGATGAATGATAAAAGGAGGTCTGAAACTCAAATTTTGAATGCAAAAGATACGCACTTTTGGTCTAATTGAAGTAACAGAGCCCGGCAAGTTACACCTAGCTAAGATATATGATGGTAGATGTTGGTGGTGGCACGGTGGTGATTGAATATACACCTAGCTAACATATATGATGGTAGATGTTGGTGGTGGCACGGTGGTGATTGAACATACACCTAGCTAACATATATGATGGTAGATGTTGGTGGTGGCACGGTGGTGATTGTGGTGGTGGTGATGCCGATGGTAGAAGTTGGTGGTGGAACGGTGGTGATTGTAGTGGTGGTGATGCCGGTGGTGATGCCGATGAGGCCCGAGAATGATCATGATCGTGATGGTAGTGGTGTTGAAATTGATAGTGATGATGGTACTGATGATGATGATAATGCTGCTGATGATGGTGATGGTGATGGTGATAGTCATGGTGATGGTGATGGTGAGGTAGAGGCAAATAAAGTAGATCAAAATTATTAGACATTTAGGGCAACACAGCCTTGTTACTCGGGCTAACTGTATTAGGCCGAGTCTAGGTTTCGGTTTCCAATCTATCTATCAATCTATTTATTGTCGTTGTTTGAAACGTGTAAGCCCGCGTTGCTTATCAGTCTGAGGTTTTCCCCTGGTCAATCCACTATGGCAAATTTTGTGTTGGGAGCTAAATGAAGAAGTTTAATAGTTACTTTTCAGTGCCCTAAGAATATATATATAGTTCCAGTTTATTATTGGAAGCTGGAACACTTGCTTTTGACTTAAAACTTGGAGGTCATTTTTAGCTTTTACAGCAACACGGTGAGTAATGCGACAATGGGAGACAAACGATATAACAGTTCCTTGATTTAATAAAAGCGAAAAAATTGTTGAATGTAGTACAGACTTCAGTTGCATCCGTATGACACTTTTTCAGTCTTAGCGGTAGTGCATCATAAATGATTTTCAAGTGTTTGCAATATTATATATATATACTATTTTGATTAACTGTTCAGTTAAATGCAGTTTAAAAATTACTTGAAAAATGGCTTGATTTTACCGAACTAAGTAATCAAAAATAGTCAATGTGTCTTTTTCTTACCCTGAAAATGATTACAAGTTTTTTTATAATAACTGAAAGTCGGCAATCAGAAATGCAACCCTGATTATCATTGCTTTAAATAGGTCAAATACAATTTTTTAAAATCCCTATCAGTATCAGTCCATCTCCGAAAATGTAGTGAAGGTTTTCTTTACTTTTCAGATTGACAAAGTTCCACATTTCAATTTATTACATTTTAATAACAACTGAATACAGTACTTAATTTATTTTCTTTTACCAATGTAGGCTCATAGGAAGCCAATTGCTTTTAATAAGAATGTGAGAAAAGTGTGTAAATAAATAAAGTTTTAGCTAGTGATGCTTCAATAAAGCTTTGACTATTCATTATTGATTAATTATTTTTTCTTAGAGCAAATTTAGCATGTAGAATACCGGGACAAATGGGAAATCAACAGATCGCCAAACAAGTATACCATACAAATTAATGGAGAATAAGAACTTCTTGAATTTATTTGTTTAGGCATTTTTAAAAGTGATTGATTACATTTCTGAAGTTCTTAGAAATGGACCATAAGAGAAATGAAGGGGGGTAATAAAACAGAATCCATACAGAGAAAAAAGTTCTGAAAAAATATATTCAGCCTAAGTGACAGATAAAAATCCATACAAACTTACACAAACCTTTATGTATGCAATTTGCTAAATAATATTTTATTGGTTTTAAAAAAGCCAATTATATTTAGGGACTATTTGAGAACTTTTAAATAGCTTGCAAATGATTGGGCTCTCCAATTGTGTCACGATTCAGACATTGCCTTCTATTCATGAAAAATGAAATACTGATTAGAAATAAATATTTAAAACATTTAAATTTTAATATACAATTTTTTTGCCAGAAAAGTTTCGGGGCTGCATATATTATTTTTCATTGTGCTGAAGCTCATTATCCTATTTTTGTAATAGATTCTTTATTAAAAGTCTCCTTCACCACTCAAGATCTCTCTCTGGTATTCCTCAGTTGTTTGTTTCGCAGTTTTGGAGAGCTTTTTTCTTTCGGTAGGTTTGCTGTAAAGCTAGCTATCTTGTTTCCCAAGATAATAATTCCATCATCCTTCACTCTTTCTAAACACGTGAGCAGCAAAAGTCTTTTATTTGAAAAGCCACAAGGATAAAGAGCATGTAAATTAAAACTAGGTAAAGTTCTCAGAAATTTTGGAAATTTACCTAAAACGCAATATCGGGCATACTGAGGTGTCACATTTTAAATACACTATTAAAATGTATTTTATCTTAACATGATTCATGATTTTTCATGATAGTACAGTAGAAATATGCAAAACTACTGTTTTTTGTTATGATAACCACATTAATTCTCAGATCAGTTTGTATTCTAAATGTTAAACCAAGAGAACATAAAGACTTTAAAATATCCTGCAATATGGCTAAGTGTAGGTTAAATAAAATTGCAAAACAGCATAAAATTGTTGAATTTCTACCTGCAGTGAGTTATAAGCATGATAATAAAAATTAACCTTTTATTTTGTGCACTTAATTGTGAAACACAGATGTACAATTTGGATAACATAATTATATATTCTGAGAAAAAATCCATAAAAGCTGGTGAATCTTGTAATAAGTACGTATGCATGGAAGAAATCTTCCCACCCCGGCCCAGGCCCACTCCATCCCCTGCTTTAATGGTATGTCCCAGTTATGCCAAGATAATTTCTTCATTTCACACTTGGTAGCCCGAGTAAACGCCTAGGTAGGCGTCTAGTTTTGAATCTATCTTCCCCAGCAGTATGTAGTCCAACTTATTCCGTGCTCACTTACCAGTCCTTTCCGTCCGAAGGCCCATGATCTATGAAGGACGCATTAAATGTAAAAATTGAAATAAAAATTAGTATTGATTTGAGCACGATGAATATAATCATTACAGTAAGTTATACTGAGGTGGTTGTAAAGATTATAATTAGATTACAAGAACAATATCAATATCAGACATAGTGGAATAGAAACAAAAGCAAATTCTGTAAATTACATTTACTTAATTGATTAAGAAAACAATATGAGCATTTTTATAATGAAGGCTGTAACTTTTGATGTTCAAAAGTTCAACTTACCAAGTTTGTTAGAATCTTCAATGAATTTTGATTCAACAGGGACTGTATCCATCATTAGTTGTTCTAATTAGGAAAAAATTATTGTACGTTATGAGCTGTGTAATGATGATGATGATACTACTACTACTACTACTACTACTACTACTACTACTACTACTACTACTACTACTACTACTACTACTACTACTACT
>JAOTRI020094806.1:0-15061 GCA_028564885.2 Zoanthus sanctaehelenae | reverse complement strand
ACTGGACCTACGGTTTAACGTCCTTATCCGAGAAGACGCGAAAGTCTAACCGTTTGCAGATGTTAGAGCAAAGGCAGTACTTTCTCCTCAATTATTTTAAGACCCTGTGTGGTGGTCTGGCCGGGAATAGAACCCGAGACCTCCCGCACAGCAGACTGGCACCTTACCAACTAGGCTAACCAGGCGGCGTATTTATTCAACTGTATGTCTAATATTCACTTGTTTTTAGGAGCCCTAGTGTTACGGCGTTTTTACGAACAGGCTTGTATTCAGTTCTGTTCACGCAACTTGAAACCAATCACATGCGTTTATACTTAATCAACGACTTGACTTAATTCCTGTCGTTCCGTACGGAAAACATAGGTCATCCACCAGAATACCCTATCCCCTCCCGTCCTGGGCCTTCCACTCGAGCTGTCCCCACCTCAGGCAAGCGATCTTCGCTTCGGCTTAATCAATAAAGTCACTGTTAATTTGTATGAATTGTCTGGTTCCTTAGGAACCGAAACTTCTATTGTAAGTTCTCGTAAAAAGCGATCTAGAAATAAAATATTTCTAGAACTCGCCGTGACATAGGTCTAGTATAGGAGTTACTCGCTCCTAAATATGGATTCCTGCTGTTTTACATTATAGCTTTAGTCATTTACATTTGTAACAAAAAGTTATAAGTATAAACATATTCTGTCATTTGAGGATACGGGGTATGAAATAGTATTGTTTTGCTCATTAATTTTTTAAAATTATTTTTACATTTAAACTCTGACTTGAACTCAGTTAACCCCTAAGCAACGGGTTGCGTCATCTTCTTCGATCAACATTAATAATACCTTGTCCTGGCCCGCATATTTGTACACTGTCCAATAGACACTGTCCTGACTGTAATGGAGTAGATACCGCTTCACCCATTGGTTAGTGTTTGGTCGCCCTTGTGTTTCAACCTTAGTAATCCTAGTAGGACGTCCGAAATCCACTTGAAACCACTGAAAGCGGTTGTTACGTTTTGCCAACCAACAGCGCAGACCGTTTCGAAGACGGCCATACTGACCTCCCCATTGCACGTTGTACTCAGAGGACACAGAGATCTGATTGTTTTTTATACGTGCGGTCTGCAAGCCCAGCGCTGCATTGCACAGCCCAGCTGTAGAAGAACAAAGAAAAGATAAATTATAAAAATAATGAAAATACAAAAAAAACAGCAACCATAATTTCATATCCACAAATCTGTTTCGTGAGATCTAAGCGTGTTATTCTCAGGAAACTTTTGTAACAAAAATTTCATAGACATGCAGATTTTTATTAGTTTTAGACATCTGGGGACAAAACAATGTTGCTTTCTCACGAATTTATTACACTTGCTATGTATGGAAAAATCTGACATGCGGATGATAAGAAACTTTCTTCAGGAGAAAGATTACGTTTTTGCTTGCCAGAAAAATTGTAAGCTTTCTAGTATCTTTTGTTACAAAAATCATATGTATTTCTTTCTGGCAAATAAAGACCTTGAACTTGTGAAGAACTTTTAAACTAACTTTTCGTATGTAGTCCGTCCTGCTATGGTGCGACCTCGTTACCAGGGTCTATTCCTCATCTGCGGAAAAGGCCCTAGGAACGAGGTTGGCTTTGGTGCCTTTCTTGTGTTCTCTTGAAGTACTACATCATTTTACTGTAGCGTATATATATTTAGCGCGTTAACAGGAATAGGGTCTCAAGGGTTAAAGGGGGTGGAGTCATGGGTTAAAGGGGGTGGAGGTGCAGTACTGAGTTAAACTGTTATTTCTGCTAAATGAAAACACGGGAGTCTTGGAGTGTCAAACAGGGACGATGCTGGCGTGACAGTGATCAGTACTTTTCAAGTAATTTTCTGTTGGTTTAACCCAAAAATTATGTTATTTTGTCGGTATTTCTGGTCATTTGTTGGTGCCTGAGCCTACCATTAAGAGCTAAGAAGGCTGAAACCTTGCCCATTTGCAAGAACTATTTATTGGCACTGTAAACTGGCGCAGTCAATTAGATCGAACAGTAGTTTGTCATTCATGGATTAGGGGCCAAAATGGCAAATAACCTTATCTCGCCAATTATAATCATTTTTTAAAATAATGATTGTAGACGGTTTGCTTTGCAAGTAAGTCACTAACTGTAATGTCGTACAATTGCGCGCTTTTTTCAAAGCTTGTAATTCTTATAAATTTCTATACTGATATTGCTAAATAAAGTATCGTATTGGTTTGTTTCTTAATTTTGTTCGCTCTTTCTATGTCTCAGAAACTCATTTGTACTAACGGTTTTTAAAACGAGTCCAAAAATTGACTTGATAACCAATGAGTTTTATTTAGCCGCAGACACAAGAGGCAGCTGTTTTCGTCACGTTTAAATTTTTTCAAAAGGAAATTTTAGATTTATGACAATCATTCAATTCTGGTACAAATTTCGATTTGCAGAATTTCGTAGTTTTCCTTCTGGAGAAACACGCTATTTTTACTTAAACATAATCATTAGAAGACGAAATTAACACTGTGTCTTAACGCTTGCGATCATATTTCCTTGATAATAAAATGAAACGGCAAAATATATTGATTTACGCAAGAAAGCCGGAAAATTCATTTTTGTCCAGATTTTCTGTTCATCTCTAAAAACCCTGAAAATACCTACGATTTAAAATGATGTTTGTCTCCAAAAACTGCGAAAGAAGTTTCGATCGCAAAAAGTTTTGAAATTTACCCAGTGATGTTTGCAAAAACAGTAACAGTCCTTGACCTTGTGCGTGTTGCCATAGTAACAACGGAATAAGGCCGGCGATGCTGGACGTGTTTTTTAAAACAAAGAGTAGATGCAAACGTGCAAAAACTTGTTAAACTGGTTCATAAAAAATAGGTAAAATTATCACGAATTTACTTTCACATATAAGAATAAAGTTTTTATTCTTAACAGAAGAATGATCACAAAAGTTCGATACAAAATATATATATGATAAGTGTAAAATGATTGACAAGTATATGATAAACTAATAATAAAGTTACAGAAAATAGAAAATAACTAAGTACTAAAGGTCTACTAAAAATTAACAGCAGTCTTAAAATGTTGTACTTGAACATTTAGTTTAGGTTTTTTAGTTCAGTTTGATGTGAATAGCTTCCTTATGTTTTAAATGGAAAGAACATTTTGCACTATCTATAATTTTAAAACAATTTAAAGTATACTTATTGTTAAATTGATTCAAAGGACTGTTTAAGGCAAGACTTAACCTAAAAAATATATGAAATAGAGGTTTTTTGGTAGGGAGGAGAGGTCCTATAGAAACTCTAATTTTCCTTAATTAAAACCTGGGGGATTGGGTATGGCCTGTCTATGTGATGACACGTAAACGCTAGTCACGTGACATCCCGCATCGTTTTTCAAATGTTTTTCTGACGAGCGGGTTTCAGGTGAAAACCGCCAAATTAATGCCTTTTTTGGCATATTCGGGCAAATCTCGGGTGCCTGAGCTCATCATCAAGGGCTGAGAAGGCCCTTGCCAGTATGAAAGAACTGTTTATTGGCACTGTGATCATAGCAAAATAGGTCAGTTTGCTTGGTTCGTGCACTGGCTGCCTGCTGTATTATGGAAAACTGGGCCTACGATTGTTTGCCTTAGTCCCAGCCAACTGCATTTTGCGTTTCTCTTAGTTAAATTGAAAGCCAAAAAAGAGCTTTTGGTGCAAAAAACTCGTTTGGTTCGAACTTTCATTCGTGGGCACTGGTGTTTCCCTGGGTGCAAAATATCCGGGCAGATTTGTGTTCTGTGGCTGATCGACTGCATATGCAAGAAAAAATGATGGTTTCAGCTCGGGTTTTTCAGGTTTGTCGATAAAAAATCTAATTTACAGTAGACGAACAATTGTTTTATGTTTTTTATGTTAATGAAAAGTTGAAAGTAAAATAAAAGAGTTTAGACAGCTTGTAATTCAGGCAAAATTAGTTGTTTTTCACATTCATTATTTGAGTCCATTCATAACTTTACAAAATCTGAGTGCAATCCATCTCATTTAGCTTCAAATCTTGGGTTATTTCATATTTATTTTCTCTTTTTTTATGTGTCACAAACCCTCCTCAACTGTTGTTTCTCGAAAAAGTTCTTTATTTGCCCCATATAGTTTTGAGCTTTAGGATCTAGGCGAAAATGCCTCATTGCAAACTTTCTAACACTCTGTTATTTTAAATTTGCCGACTATAATGTGCCTGAATATTATGCAGGGCAAACCCTTTTTGGAATAAACCCAAAACAAGGTAACTCTGCTACTTTATTTTAGTGTGGCAGGGACAAAATAAAGAAAAAAATCTTGTTTTTTTCTAAATTTTAGGCTTTAATATTTTTCACTCAGCAAGTACTTAAAATAAATTAAAATCCTTTGCTCATCCAAAAGACATTCATACTGGCCATCATACATCCCAAACCGGCCTAAACCGGCCGTACGATATGATACTGAGTTAAAGAGTTCAATCTTTCTCAAAGAAGAAAACTATGTTTCAAATTTGGTTTTAAAGCGAACTCTAGAAGTTTCTTTAAGTTTGAAAGTCACTATTTGTAAGAATAAACTGTCATTTCTACAGAAAGTCATTAGTTGAAGTACAAAAATTGAAAAAAATACCGTTTTGTGTCGTTTTTGGAACGGGAAAATCAACGATGTTTGGCCGTAGATTTTTTTGATGAAATCTTCATCCCCAGCAAACAAAATTGCTTTCACAACAAAATTCAGACCTAGTACTGAGATATAGTGCAATTTTTTAGCATTTTTTCAGTTTACGGATTGAACTATTGCCGTCTCTTTGTGCCAATCTTGCCCCAACGTGTTTCCCGCCATTTGCACAACCCAAATGCATTCTGGGATACCCCGAATATTTTGACAAGGATAGACAGCATTTCCTGCACTAATCATTTTTTTACTAGTCTAGAGCCTCCACGGAGTTCTGCCGAGATTTTATGCCTGTAGTGTTCTTCAGTCCTCAAAACTTCCCAAAAATGCATTGGCAGCTCAGCGACTTTGCCTCTCTTCGAGCTTCAAAGCCAACTTATTTGGCGCCTGTGGGAACTCAACGAGTAGAAATATGCCGTAAAAATCGCTAAAAAGTGTGACACCTCACTGGTTTCTTTCAGCAAGTAAGCTAAAATGCTACCTTCAAGCTTCATGATGCTATCCAGTAGTGAAGAGAGACAAAAAAGGTTCGAAAATTAGCAAAAATCCACTTTTAACGGCAGCTACAGCAACGACAAGACACTTCAACAACGCCACCACCTCATAAACTGAAAACAAAATCCCTAAGGACTACACAATGTGGGATGTTTTCATGGCAATGCCTAATATGGAGTTGAGAAGGCTAATTGATTGTTTTGATGGAAAAAATCGTTTAAAATCGAAAAACTTCATGGGACCGAAAGGGTTAATTTTGCGCATTTTTTCTCAAGGAGAGGGTGCTTTTCAGCAGTTTCTTCAAGCTGTCTCTGTTACCATGGTAACAAGAAACTCAAACATGCAGTTGCTGGTCATGTTTAGTAGTCATATGATGAAACAAGGTATAAGATCCTTAAAAAAATTTATTTGACGAAAAAGTTTTTTTAGATTAAGTCCCGCTTTAATATGTTTGGAAATGTGTGAATTTTTATCACTAACAGTGTGTTTTTTTATCCTGGTTGAAAAATGAACTTTTGTATTCATTCTTCTGACGATGGCATAAGTTATGTCAAAACATTCTAAGGATAAAAACTTTATTCGTCTATGTGAAAGTAATTTTATCAACTGTGCTACTACGATGTTATGGTAACACAAATTTACGACTATACCTTGACATCCAAATATCTCAGCTCTCATGCACGGACGACTGTACCAACTTTTGGGATGGATGCGAATTACCTTGGCGTGAATGCGATGAGCGAATTCACGAAACTCAATTTTGTTACGGTCAGTATTTCCATCAAAATACTACAATAAAGAAAAAAAATAGTTTTCAAAACCAATATTTCGGAAATATCCGAAGGGAAACTAAGCCCTAAATTAGTTCTTGATATGTTATAAACTGCATCTTTTCGGAATTTCAGAAACGTATTTTTAACCAATTCCTTGATCCGTGTCCCTATAAGTACATAACAAAATGAGCCATCTCTTGAGAGTCAAAAGACTTAATAATTGCGCCCGTGATCTTTGTTGTTCAGACTGATGTCAATACATTTTCGTGAATATAGTTACAAAACAGATTTGGCTTGAAATTCCAGCAATGGACTAACTTTTGATTGATGTTTTGATATCAGAGACAAATATTCTGAGCCCGCTATAAAAGAAAGAATGAGTGGTAAATAACACGATGATTGCTAAATAACCGAATGATTGATTAATGATGGAATGATTGCTAAATAACTGAATGTTTCCTGAACAACAGAATGATTTTTGAATAACAGAATGATTCCTGAATAAAGGAATGAATCCTGAATACATTATAATTTTTGATTAACTGGATTTTTCCTAAATACCTGAATTGCTCCTGAATAACAGAATGATTCCTAAATAACTGAATGGTTCATAAATAACAGAGTGATTCCAAAATAACTGAATGAATCCTGAGTAAAGGAATGATTTCTGAATAACAGAATGGTTCCTGAATACCAGGATGTTTTCTGATTAACTGGATGATTCCTAAATACCTGAATTGTTCCTGAATAACTGAATGATTCCTGAATAACTGAATGATTCCAGAGTAACTGAATGAATCCTGAATAAACGAATAATTTCTGAATAACAGAATGGTTCCTGAATACCAGTATGATTTCTGATTAACTGGATGATTCCAAAATCACTGAATGATTCCAGAACATCAGGTTTCTGTTTTTCTAACTTTCACATAAACCAATCAGAAACTAGACTACTACAATTACCTATGAAAAACGTACGAATGACTAATTATGTTATTGCTCACCTTAACTTTTCCACTCCTTTTGTATATAACAAAGTTGGTTCCATCTTTGCTATGGGAAATGAAAAACGTTTTGACATATTGATTAGCATTTCCACGACCTTGTGTTGCTAGGCCAGAAAGTTTGGTCACGGAAGGAAATTTAATTTGGAGATACTGTTTGTAGTTTATAGTTCTTGCGCACCAACCAGAGGCCATATTAAGTCTTCCGTAGTAAGAGTACAGACCAGGATATTGGGTCGATGCAGTCATTTGAGCGTTACGAATCCGCTGATCTTCCAAACCAAGAGGCATTGTACAACCATCTACAAAGAAGAAAATTTCTCATCTCAATAGAATTAAATGATCTGCAAACAAACTTTGAGTTAAATATATTAATTCGGGAATAGACTTGTAAATTTTTAAAAATAACTGTTTCTGTAGAAACACCGACGCAGCTTTCCATTTATAATATATGAATTCAAAGTTTCAATAAAAGTCAAAACGAGAAGCCATTCCATGATTGATTCTGTTTAATATTTCGGCTGACATCCGACAGCCATCTTCAGATAATGTAAAGTAATACAATGGATATAAGTAAATTTTAATATTTTACCAGATTAAAATTAAATTCGAAAAGATAATAACTCTCATTAAAATTGATGCCCATCGAAAGTCCCAATGAGTTATCAGAACCCAACTTCTCCTAACATACATGAGATAAAGTAATGAGAAACTGAATACTTATCAAACAAAGCAACTATTAAAGATAAAAAGTAAAATTCTCAAAAACTTGCTTAATCGAAAGTATGGTAACAAGTTGGGAGAATTTAGCAATACAACTGGGACTGAAAGGGTTAATAAAAAAATCAGTACAAAATAAATATTGCACTTCTTTTGGCGGTTTAAAATTCACACATTCTTTTTAATAAGAACATACTCTACACGAATATTGAGGAGGAATAATGCAGATGCTCAGATTTGTCGAGAATATAATCTTTAAAGCTCTTCGATACCTGAGTCATTCTACAAGATCATATTCCCAAAACTAAGAATATTTGAAGGATTATTTTCAGCTTAAAATCGGCCAAAAAATAAGAATATGCATCCTTGGTCCAAAAAACATTATTCCTTTGTAAAATTCCCCCAACTTGTTCTCATACTTTTCATTGAAAAAGTTTAAGAGAAGTTTACTTTTAATCATCTGTATTTTACTTTGTTTGATCAATTCTCAGCTTCTCATTGCCAAATGTTTTATTTTGTACGTGTTATGTTAGGAGACGTTGGGTGTTGATAACCGACTGGGACTAAAAGGGTTAAAAGAAGAATGTGTTTGTAACATTTCTATGTTGCAATTGAAATCTACCGCATCTTCCTTTACTGCATCAAGAAGTTGGAATGAAAATAATTCATGATTGGCTATCAAATCAAATGAAGACTTAAGCATATTGTAACTATAAAAATCTATCATTGATTTATAAACGTCCTAAGATTGACTGACTCGGTGCTCCAAACTAGCTGCTGACAAAGTCATTAGCGACATAGGGCAGGCTTAACTCGTCTGAGTGTACTAATTTTTGCACTTCGAAAAGAAGCAAGAAGTTTCTAAAACCACTCTTGCTTTTAGTCGCTCGTAGTATTTCTCGCTTATTTCTCACTGATTCTCACTAAAGTATTTCTCACTTATTAAATTAGTTGATGGAATGACAAGAATAAGCTGGACCTTCGTTATAGCTCCACTTATCAGAAGCGGTTCGTCAGTAGATATGCCGCGGATATAGTTGTTATCTGTAGGGAATTTTATGCAACTTGGTCATACAAAGAGAGAAATACAGTACTCCTGACCTTCAATACTCAGAAAAAGCTAATAGACCCTTTTCACGAAAACTTGACATTGATAAATATTCAGGTTTTCAAACAGCATCACCACGTTTGTCACATCAATAATAGCAAAAATGCATAGTTTCATTGAGATTGTTCACAGCCTGGCGGATATATGAATTTTTAAAGTTGAATATATCGGAAAAATGTTGTAAAGAAAATGTATGGTTTTGCAAGATAACGAGGCTAGTAGGGTATCAGATGCTAAAGTGATACATTTTTTTGCTAAAACATCATTTCTCCAGCAAGCTGTGAGCAGTCTCATCAAAACTTTGCTTTTTTAATATTATTGATGAGACAATTGTGGTAACGCAATTCCTTTTCTGAAACCCGGAACTTTATAAATGTCAAGTTTACATGAAAGGGATCTATTGAACTGAAAGAGTTGATGTTATTCAGGCTAGCCTTGCTGTGGTTGTTTACCGGGTAGCTTTTACCAGAAATCTCAATGTGAAACTGGCTAGCATCAAAGTCACGATCAAAACAAAGGGCTTTGAAACGTTTTTTTCTCAGTAATATCCTCTAACAACTTTGAGATTGAAATTTCCCTAGATTTTAAAGACTGGCCGTCGTATTTAAGTTAATTCAAGTGTAGATAACACAAATGCGCTAGTAGCTAACTTGAATCTACGATATAGGGCATTATGACCACGTTGGTAGTGGGCTTGAATCTACCATAAAAAATATTGAGACTGATTGCTAGCAGCCATGGACAACTGTTTCGGCCTTTTTAGGCCTTATTAGCATGGCATAGCTAGCAAACAGGCTCAGGTTCCCAGAAAGAACACATGTTATTGTAAAAGCGTAATAAGAAGATAAAAATCAAGTGTAGATAGCACAAAGGTGCTAGTAGTAGCTAACTTGAAGCCACCATTTCTTTAGACTTTAACTGCAACTATCTATATTTTTTTTTCTTTCGAATGTCTAACAATAGGCTCCAAATCGAAAGTGGCTACCCGACTAAGTTAAAGTTAAATGCCGTTGATAATGGAAATAGTTGTCTTCGTACTATGTAAAGCCTTTTGATTTTAAGATGTTCACATTTTCTTATAAAAGAAATGCCACTATATTCAAACACTGGTGGCCTAGTATGATTTTTTTAATAACTTCCGAAAATGTGATATCCACAATAAAACTTGTGATTGGGTTCAATCCTTCAGTATCTGTGGCTCTTGAGAATACGTCAAAATTCCCTCATCTTGCTTCACAATTGCGCATTAAAAAGTCTGCTTTGATTCGAAGCCTCAACTATAGTTTACAAACATAACGACAAGCAGAGTTGAAAACCTATACCGCAAAGAATTTTTTTGAAACGAGCAGACCCTGCAAAAATTCACTTGAATTTGAGATCTCTGGACAACGCGAACCTCATACAAAGACTTTGAAAATAATGGGAAACAACAAGATAATTGCAGTTGTTATTGATGTCCTTCTATGTGGTTATTTTAGTAAGCCTAAAATGTCTTACTTTACATACCTTGAGAACATCCGTAGATCTCAATTCTCATTGAGATGTGAGAGCGCCAGCCCCACGGATAAACACGAATATAGCGGGTTCTTATTCTAGGGAAAAGTCGTTGTCTCACAACGGTGTAGCGGTCTCGGTTTCCTGTAAAGTACTTGGAATGTGAAACAAATAGTTAGTACATCAGGAACAAATAGTTAGTGCATCAGATGTACTGTACGTCAAAAACTGATTCAACTTTCAGACCCCGGTTCCTCCAAACCGGATTATTAATACATGCTTTTAATACATGTTTCTGTTTCTTACTTAATATAGCTTGCTTTGAGCTAAATTTTGTACTGAAAATTCTACTTGATTGGTGAAACAGAGAAATATTTCGTACGTATACGGACTACACGTCCGGACGTGGTCATCAAATCACTAGACGTCCGGCAGTCCATATTTTTCAAATTTTATCCTTAAAACTTACTCACATTGGATGATTTGCAAACTTGAGCCAATGTAAAAGTAAAAATTAAAACTCGAAATTTCAAGTTTCAAAGAAACTCTTGGCTCGTGTGGAAGCGCCCGATGCATATATATTTAAACATTCTCAATAGAATATGGGTAAGTTTTATGGATATATATTTGAAAAATATATTTGGACTGCCGAACATCTAGTAATTTAAAGACCACGTCCGGCTGCCGGGAGTATTTTGTAAGCATAATAAATCAGACATAAAAGAGTCTTTGAATTTTGACTTAATTATGCACGCAGGAACTTTATGGAACCAGCTTCTCAGGCCACTTAATAAGATGCACAATAAAACTGACCACATCTTCATAGTCATAATCTTTCGAAAAGGGCACAAAAAGGAGAAATAGAAAAATCTTTCTAACTATAGTTGGCGCTAAGTCGGAACGATTCTGTTCGGACGGCTGAACTCCAATAAAATAGTCAAAATTAGTGTCATTGGGCCTTAAACTAAACAATTTACAACCAAATTTAGAATGGCAAATCTCTCCTCCCTACATTTCTGTTTCCTTTGATTGTACTTAATTATTATGAGCTGGTATCTAACTAGACTGATGACAGGACCACTTATGTGTTTGCGTTCTAGGAAGCCAATATCTCGCGTAAATGGTTCGAGTCATAGACTCAGTAATACATGCGCACTGATAATTCATATCTATTAAAAGAAGTTCACGTCTTAATTAATACCCAGACAAACTAAAACAGCAAAAAATCAAGTTGCATCATATGCGAGAAGCGTCTAAGATAAGAAGCAAATGCTTGCTTTGTAACATTAATAGAAACAGTTCACGGGTTTTCTAACACGGGACTTTCATTAGACGTGTTTTGTTTTCCTTCGAAAAAAGAACCCTAACGATCTAGAGTTTTAGTAATCTATTACTAATATCCACCAAGATCAGTCCATGTTGTATTTTTGAGGGAAATAAAGTAAATTTTGTAAATATAAATGTGAGATATAGAAGATAAGAAACTAACTGATATCGGTAACGAGATGACACAAAACCCAAAAGGCAAATCGGCAAAAATAACAACCTTAACCTTGTATTATTTCATCCTTCTATCCTCATAACTCAGGCATATGAGGATAAGGCTTTCCGTAATAAATGAGAGGCGAATCTGGCTAGCAATTTAAAATGAAGACACCATGTTAGCATTGCTTTTGAATTGGGAACATACAAGTAATAATGACGAGGGCTTGTAAGGAGATTTGAATTGCATGTTTCCTGGGGAATTAAAGTTTTTGCGAAACTCCGTTTTAAGTGGCATTCCTTACATTTTCAGTATACTTTCGACTGAACTTAAGAAATTGTAAAACATTTCCTCTTGTTTTTAGCCTACTATATAGCTATTATCAGTAGTATCACTACTACTACTTGGCGGCCATATTGATCGGCCACGTTTTTTTCGAGCTCCGCTAGCTTCAACTGAATCGAGAAAGGTTTTTTCGTTAAATGGCATCTTTTAACTTTTTAACACAAGGAAAAAGTGCAGGGTCACTAAAATGGACTGGAAATGTTGAAGAATTGAAGAAATTTTGCGAAGAAATTCTTATGATTGGTGAAATGCAGTGGACACGAAGTGATGGCCGTGGTGCAAATGGCGACCCGTATTGTTGTAAAGTTAGGGAAGAAGTCAGTATTAGGTGGTTCCCAACCACCAAAACACTGCAGTTCCAAGGCAAAGAAGCAGATTCGATAAAAACTGAATTTTTGACGAGTCTTTCTAATTTTAATACTGATATTTCACTAAATTCTACCAGCCAAACTAGCGAATCTATTCTAAGTCAAGCAAGTGAACAAGTTGAACAACGCTGTTGCTGCGGTAGAGTTTCTAAAGAGCTGCTTAATATCAGAGAAGAGATACAAGAGCTGAGTGCTGGCCTTAGTCGTAAAGCATGTACAAATGATACGGATGAGATTCAGCAACTGCGGTCGACGCTAAGCGAGAAAGAGAACGCAATTCGTTACCTTGAAGAAGAAAATAAATCGTACAAACTGGCATTGATGTTGCTCACCAAAGAGATAGCGAGATCTAACTCCAAGATTCCAGCTACTGATTCTGGGCGAAATCGAAAAGAAAACAGTGATGAAAGTGTTTTTGATCCGGTATCGAAGTCTAAGAGTGAGGCTCAGAAGCAGAAGAAGAAGAAGAAGAAGATGAAGAAGAGGAAAGAAACTCAAAACAAAAAGCATGAAGATGACCACCCTTCCGCGGATAGCCAGAACGGTAAGAAAGAACATGTCAATAAACATGTGATGGTTTTAGGCGATTCAATAATAAAGAATGTTGATGGTTGGCGAATTGGACGAAGTACTAAGACGAGGACGACCGTGAAGTCTTTCCCCGGTGCAACTGTCTCTGACTGCTATCATTACTTTACTCCTCCACTAGAAAGCGACCCAGACCAGATTATTATCCATGTCGGTACAAATGACCTGAAGATGAAATCGGCCCGTACGACCGCAGAGAGCATTGTAGATTTGGCTACGTGGAGTTCAACTGAATGCCCATCAGCTAATATTGCAGTTTCTGAGTTGACGACCCGTAAAGATCAAGAGAGCATCAACTGTAAAGTTAGTGAAGTGAACAATATTTTAAAAAGATTTTGCCACCAAAACGGCTGGCAGTTTTTAAGTCATCAGAACATTGACAGTAGCTCGTTAAATAGAAGCAAGTTACATCTTAACAAAAAAGGAATTGGACTGTTTGCTTCTAATCTTATTAAATTTATTAATAACCAGTGATTATTGGATGAACACCGAGTGACTAAGGATTCAGCAAGTGTAAACATAGGTGAGTTTAGTATGTCTAATCCTAGCGGCTCGAATTTAAGTGCGACGAAGGGTTTAAAAATGGCTTGCCTAAATATTGATAGATTGCTGCCTAAACTTGATCAGTTAAGAGTATTCTGTGAAGGGAGTAAAATTGATCTTATGGCCATAAATGAAACTAAATTAGATTGTTCGATAGCTGATAATGAATTACAAATAGCCGGTTTTGATATTGTCCGCAATGATAGAAACAAATACGGAGGCGGGGTTTGTATTTACATCAGGAAAGATCTAAATTATAAGATTAGAAAAGACCTGATGCCTGAGCAACTCGAGATTATAGTTGCTGAAATTAAGAAGCCAAATTCTGTTCCCTTTTTTGTTTCTACGTGGTATAGACCTCCCGGTACTCCGGTTGATTATTTTGATAGCTTCGAGTCTGTTTTAGAAAAGATTGATTCCACTAATGGTGAACTTTATGTCCTAGGGGACTTAAACTGTAACCTCTTACAAAAGACTGATTGTCTCAGTAAGCGATTACTTGAGCTTTGTGAGTTGTTTAGCATCACGCAGGTCATTAACGAACCAACGCGGGTAACTCAACATTCTAAAACATTGCTAGATCTCTGTTTAACTTCAACTCCAGAGAAAGTATCTGCTTCAGGAGTCATTCGAAGTGGAATAAGTGACCACGATATTGTCTATATGGTCAGAAAACTAAATCGTTTTCGTATAAATAGACATAAAACAATACAAAAACGTTGTTTAAAGCATTTTAAACAGGAGTTGTTTATTAATGATCTTGAGAAAGCCCCCTGGGAAAATATTGAGGATAATGATCCCAACTGTAGGTGGGAAAAATGGAAAACTATTTTTCTTAATATTGTTGATAAACACGCTCCGTTAAAACAATGCAGATTAAGAAACAAAAGGTCACCTTGGCTAACTAGGAATATTGTGAGTTTAATGCGCAAAAGGGACATGTTAAAATGCAAAGCTATGGATACGAATGACAGTAATGATTGGTATGAATATAGGAAAGCGCGCAACAACACAAACAATGTCATTAAACAAAGTAAAGCTAGCTATTACAAAGAAGCTTGCGTAATGAACAAAGACAAACCTAGAAAGTTGTGGAGCACTATAAATGAAGTTTGTGGCAGAAGTTCCAAAAGCACTCATGTTAAAACACTAGAAATTGACCAAAAGATGCTAACAGATGATCCGTCTATTTCTGAAGCTTTTAATGCACATTTCTCTGAGATAGGCCCTAAACTTGTTGAAGCTGTTAAGTCTAATGACACAACGAAATCATTCCTCGAATATGTGCCAAGCACGGATAAGGTATTTAGTATAACTCCCATTCTTTCCAGTAAGGTTTTGGAGTTACTTCTCAAACTTTCCGATAGAAAGGCTACGGGTCTAGACGGCATCTCTAGCAAACTATTGAAAATGGCTGCTCCAGTTATCGCGACTTCAATTACTGATCTCTATAATTGTTCGATTTCAACT
>JAOTRI020094786.1:0-15068 GCA_028564885.2 Zoanthus sanctaehelenae | reverse complement strand
CAGGGTATAAGGGAAGCACAAATCTGAAAAGTTTTATCATCTGGAACCAGGGTATAAGGGAAGCACAAATCTGAAAAGTTTTATCATCTGGAACCAGGGTATAAGGGAAGCACAAATCTGAAAAGTTTTATCATCTGAAACCAGGGTATAAGGGAAGCACAAATCTGAAAAGTTTTATCATCTGGAACCAGGGTATAAGGGAAGCACAAATCTGACGTTTTATTTGAGCGTTAGCGATTTCGGTAACATTTTTGCATACATACTAAAGCTTACTATTTAACTCTGGATTAAAATGCATAAAATTATCTTTATTTGGTCCAAGTGCGAACTTATCCCGCACTTCGTATTAGTATTACTCTGTTTGCTTGGCGATTCGTTGTATCTCTGAAATCATTGTCAAGAGTCAAATAGATTCAGATTTAAAAGTTACTAAACGAATCAAGTGGACAAAATCAACAAGACTGATTATAAAATACTAAATAATTACAAAACAATAAGTCCCTTGAGTATAGCGTTGGACGTTGATGTTCTTAAAACCAATGAATATTCGCTCAATCGAATACAGTCAGACCGAATTAGGGGCCGATTACATGGAGCTTTTTCAACCCCGGGGTTGAACTCAGCCCTGTTACTAGGCTGAAATTTCAACCCCGTGGTTGAACTCATCCATGGGTTAAAAATTTTGCCATGTAATCACGCATTTGATTTAATAAGGCATAAGGTATTGCCACCAGGGCTGAAATTTTAGCCCGGATAACAGGGCTGAATTCAACCCCAGGGGAAGGGGGGTTGAAAAAGCTCCATGTAATCGGCCCCTTAGTAAAATGTGTATATACTATACACAACACAGACCGCACTTTACGGTGAAAGCAACTCATAAGACAGTCTAAATTTCGGAAAATTTCTTTCGAATTTTGAAATGATTGCTCAGATCCATCAAACTGTACAAAAATCATGTTTATAGATTGCCTATATGTTTTCCAACATAAAAATGGTAGTACTAGTACTTCTCCATTTTTTAACAAAAACGACGTTCTGTATAACAAGAAACATAGTTCCAATATTGAATAGGCAGAACACATAAAATGCGCGTACGTTTTTTTTAAATCTTCAAGTTCAAACAAATTCATTTAGCAAATTATTTCTTTAAAGCGTTTAATGCAACCATTCATACGATGCTAATAATAAAAACTATAAAAATGCTAGCAAAATTTTTCCATAGAACTTTGCGATCATTAGACTGATTTGACAATTTATGTGGTTTCAGTTTTAATGAGACAATTTGAATTTGAAGTTTCAAAATATAATAACAATAATGAACAACTTGGTTGATATAAACAGTTTATTTATTTATTTTAAATGTTATATTACCAATAAAATTTTCAAATGAATATAAGAAAGCACGTCTGAATTTGTTCTAAATGAGGAGGAATCGACGGAGACATTTTTTGGTCTTTGAAATGTATTCGAAACGTTTTCTAAAACATTCTGTTAAAAGGTGCAGATGCCTCTGTACGGAAGTCAGTTGCAATGATTTATTGTTTTTACATTACGTTTACACTTGTAATTACGATTTATATAAGGAGTAGGAAATGTCTTCTTGTTGAACAAAAAAAAAATAGAAAGTCCAATATCCGACTATTAGTTTATTCATGCATGTGCTATTAGTTTTTCTCACTTCAATTTTGCAGGTCACCCTTTACAAGAGGATTACAATTATGTTTGCTTGTGAGGCCGCTGTGTTCGCCTCCAAGGTAGAAGCTGGGAAGATTCGTGAAGGATACTGAATTATGGTTCTTCGATGGGGATGTCTCCAGGTCAGTTTGTCATTGACAAAAACCTGTACTACGAGCGAGGACTGGATCCTCACAATGATGTCTAATGTTAATATACAATTTGAGATTTATACAAAATTAATCGGCCTTGGAAAAAGAAGCGAGTGGGGACTCTAATAATGATACTTTGTTGACTTTATTTAACGTCAACTGCGAAGGAAGTGGTTGCCCATTCTTCCTGGCCAGAGGCTAATGTTTAATCGCTCGACGGCTCAGATATTGGCGTGAAAGTCAAATTTGCAGAGGGAGGAAAACCGGAGTACCCGAAGAAAAACTCTCGAAGTCAGATTGTGATCGACAAATCTCAGCCCACATACCGAGCCCAGGAATCGACCCCGGGTCGTAGAGGTGGGAGGCACGACTGATGATCACTATGCCAACCTAACTCCATATAAACATAAACAAAACATAAGATGTTTTACTTGACCTAAACAGCATGACTTTGTGGAGGAACTTCTACGGAAAGATTTTCAGAACTGACTGCTGTATATAGGAGGATAACTGCTATTAGGATTTATACTCTGTTTTTTAAGAACCTTTTTTATAAGAACATGAGGCTGAAAATCGCCAAAAACTTAAGAAAATATTGAGAACATGTTGAGGCTGAGAAAAGGTGAAGAACATTTGTTTATGATGAAATAATTCATACAGTGTTATTGAAAAATTTGCTTGGGCTTCTTGACTAACGTTTGTAGATAGCAATTTTGCATCACAGGTCAAGTTTTCATAAAAACCCTGTAACATCACGTTTTCTTTCGTACCAGCAACTGTATTCTAAAATTCGATACAGTACAAAGTACATGTAGATGTACAAATCAATGTATTCAGAAAAGTTCCAAATAGCGTACATGTATTATTTATATTGCCGGTCTAAAATCAATAAAGATATTTTAACTGAGAACATGTTTAAGAACATTTTAGGCTGATATCCCGAGAATATAAGAACGTTCAGCCTCTATCGACGTTCTTATGACAAAAGAGTGTACTCATGCAGTATAAAAGACTAATTTTGTCTATCCATATTTTATTTATCTAAATAATTACTTTCGTTAAAAATACTAAAGACGGAAGTACATAATCAAAAATATAGTACTATAATTTTGAGTAATAAGTCATTCCATCTTTTAATGTAAGTACAACAGCACTAAATTTTTAGTGAGAATGTTGGCGAGTTTCTTATAATGAGAGTCAGTCGGTCATGTGCACAGAACGTAAAAATTTATCTACAGAGGCTGAATGTTCTTAAATATTTTTGGGTGTTTAGCCTCAAACGTGCCTAAAAGTATTTTGAATATATACAAGTAAAACATCTACTCTATTTAACATCGCCTCAACTTCATTGAAAGTCGCCTAAAGTTTTATCAACCACGATTTCGATTAATCATATGAAAAAAAACCCTGAATGGTCACTGGCTGCTGTTCAGACAGTGTACGTATATCTAAAAAGATACGAGCTTCAATATTTACTATAAAGCCAGAAGAATAAAAAAAGTGCACTCTGCTTTCAATAACCGACAACAAAACAAGCATTTAATTAAATTACAATTAAGAGTACGTGTTTGGCCTTGCATGGTTTTATATATAATTTGCTACGATAGTCGAAAGCCGCACGTATTATATTGAACAAGGACAAAATACTTTATGCCTTCTTAAAATATATTAAAAAGACTAAAAGCAATATGAAATTTTCAAAACTATTTTAAAATCCAAAATGCTCCTAGCTTGATCTTTGAGTTACCTAAATTTTGCCCAAACCAGTTTAAAAGTTTTCAAGATATTTCTCCGTAGGCAAGGGTTTAAAAAAAGAAGCAATTAATTTACGCACTTTGAACATGACGGCGTTCTTTTGTTTAATGCAACGCCATCAATTGATTTCTGATTTGGGTATCTACGAACTGTTAATTGTAGTTTCAAGGAAAAATTGTGCAATCAGATGAACAGAACCGTTACACTGGTTTTAAATTGTTTAATTTCAGTGTATGTTTTGAATGATTACCGGTCAAAGCCGCGGTGAATTCCCTAATGTAATTCTATCGACCATAATGGTTTTCACCTCCATTGAAAATAAGTAAGTCAAGCTATAGAACTGTTTTCAAATTTCAAATCTTAAATTCTAAAACAAAACGTTTGGCGCTTGCTATTAATTATACAAAAGTCTTAAATATTGTAAAAGATATAAAAATATCTGATCGAATGACTGCAAATAGGATGCTTTGTATTTTTTCTACATGAAATATAAATCACTTTGTTTACAACAATATTTATATAAGCGATCGAGTCAAGAGTTCCAAATGCAATTTACGCCGGCGGGCCCAAACAGTTTTCATTTTAGAATAGGAGCCCAATTTATAAATATAATCGTGAGTCTCAGATTGTCAAGATGTTTTTAAGAACCTTTTTAATTACTTGATCCATACAAACCATTCTTTAGTGCATATATTTTTAAATATTATTTTATTTTACATTTATGACAATAGTACCATTCCCCTTTTTTATATAAATTATAAAGCGAGTAAGTTTCTATGGCAACCAACGTTGGTTGATCGATCAAAAGAGACTAAAGTACTCAACTATACATTTTGTTGTTGTTCCACCTATAGAAACATTGTTTCCCACAAAACTTATGACAACCTATCTTCAAGAATTATTTAAGAATTAAAGCACAGAATGTCAAAACTTTAAGGCTCGGGAACAGAAGTGCGATTCTTATAAAAGAAATTGGACAGAGATGAAAACCAATGAGCGAAAATTAAAGAAAACTATGAAACGATTGGAGTTTTTCGGAAAATCCCCTCAAGCGGTACACGTGTTATTTTATTAACCTACTGTATTCTGATACTGGCAGATAAGCCTTTCTCAGAACTGTTAGTTTTGACTTTGAAAAAAGAGTGTAAAATCCTGAGAAAAATAAGAACTAATAAACTTATTTGGACTTGGAGAGATAAATTGAGGACTCCAAAGTGATGAGAGAGAGTCACACCTGCTGTACAAAGTGATATTGGTGTTAAGACCAAACATGAATCAAATTTTGCTCGCTTTACTGCTTTTATGCGACTTCCTGAATAGAATCCAACCGTGAATGAATAAATAAACGTTTAACATTTTTCTGAAAAAACGTCCAATTTATAATCTACAACACTTTCAAGTTGTTCCAGATGGGCTCATAAACAACTGAGAAATAGCTGTTTGATTTCTGTTGCATAAATTTATTCAAAAATTCTTTTGCAGTTATATAATTATATGAAATGTTTAGTCTTCAGAATGAACAAAAGAATTTTTGTTTCCGTTATCTTTACTTGAAGAATAATTTTTTATAGATGATATGAAAACAGAGTAATGTACAGTTACAATGAAAACATGCATGACATTGTTTCGCTGCATTACACCCGCAGGACAAGAAACGTTTTCGGATAGCTTTCGCGTGCTATATAGAGAGAAACTTTAAAACAGTAATTGGTAAACAAAGGTATTTTCTCAGCATGCATTTTCAAACTATCTCATACTAAGTAGATTTCTTCCTGCCAATCTGTTTTCAAAGAATAGAATATCGGTTTGGTTACGTTTGAGGTTGCATAGCATTCGTATATAGAATATGACCCCTGGCAACTACTTATTTTCATGCTAATATAGGAGATGTTTTAAGTGACATAAAAGGCCAATCGCAGCTGACTATTATTATTCGTCGCTCGCATATTTTATAAATTAGAACAAAAAGTTCTTCTATTAAGAATTTAACTAAGTCATCGATGTTATTTGTATTTACAAGATGAGAGAATATTACCGCAAGGAAAACGATATGTATGTAAAAAGAGCAGTTTTCTTTGCAATGTTGTGCACTTTTCTCTTTCAACCTAACAGAACTCGTACAATAACAACATGCAGTCCAGCGAAAGTTGCAATATTTGCTCCTTCAAATTTACGACAAAATATCAGCGCATTGCAACAAGAAAAAGAACTCGAGCTGCTCTGGATTTTTTTAGACAAGCAGAACACAAGCGTTCTAACTGTAATTGACAATCTTTCCAGAACTTTTAATACTAAAGGAATCGCTGCACTTGTAGGATCTGGCCTTTCGTTCATCGATGGTTTGGCAGCGGAACTAGCAAATCATTTCGCAGTGCCTTTCATAAGTTTGAAGTCATCAAGTCAAGTAAGAGAAATTAATGGTATTGCGATATATTTGGAATTAGCAACTTGTACTTCCTAAATTATTTGTTTCCATTTAACAAAACAATTTGAAATAGAAAAACATTTTCTGTCAAGTTTTGAAATGAAATTGGTTTTGATTGTACGCAATTGAACCAAAATGAATAGCTTTATTGTAAATTAGAAATAAGAAAAGTCCAAGGAATCAGTGATTAATTAATAATTTAGGGAAGGTATCTGTATGTTAATGCTTGTCCGACATATCCACTTCCTAAGATTCACTTTCAAGCAATATCGAATTATCAAAAAATCTTAGGAAGTGGATATGTTAACTAATGCATTGAGAGAATTGTTGAAGAAATAACCATTCATAAAAGAAAGCAAAAAACATACAAAAGTACAAAAAATTAAGTTAAAACAATGACCCGTTATTGTTTTTTAATTAGAATTTTGGATTATCGGCGAATCCATGTGCAATTTTGAATCCTTCTCTGAAAACTTTAACGCATTATCGGCAAATGGCTATGTTTTCATTCAAATTATATTTTTACCGCATGGGAAATTTCACATAAATTAAAAAGACTTGAACAGAAATTACAGCGCGTAAATTTTGTTTTCAATCTTTCTGTTTGCATAAAACTAAAAGCCAACCCTATCGCTTGTAAAACTTTTAGATGTGAAGCGTGAGTCAGTAACTGACGAACATATGTCTTCACGGGTGATTAATATTTTCATAACCACATATCCGATCTGACATTACATATTTTTCGAAATATAAACCATAGCTTTTGTAATATGATTTTAAGTCTATCTGATTTACAAACTTTTTTTATATTAGAACCAGCAGCTTTTTCCGATGCTCATTTATTGCTCAGCGATGTTTTCCTCCTCAAGTTGTTCATAATTCTGTTCATTTTTCTAGAAAGAGTCAAGGCATTGCGAAAGGATGCTCCTCACAGTCACATTCTATAATAAATGTTAATTAATACCGTACTTGAAGCTTATGTTTTCTATTCAAGTATATTGTATTGCTAAGTTACTACTCGAAACATTTTCATATATATTTGGAGGCTCAACCTGAGATTGTTCTCAAAATTGTTCTTCAAGTTTGTCTTGACTCTTGTTCTTATAAAGTTGTACTTAAATATAAAAAAACGTACCGAAGAAGTTTTATAAAAATCAGTGTTCGTATAAAGTTGTTTTGAAAAAATACTGTGATACACTCTTTTCTTTTATAAGAACCTTTTTTATAAGAACATGAAGTCATGAGGCTTAAAATTTCCAAAAAATCTTTAAAGAACATGTTAAGAACATGCTGAGGCTGGGAAAAGGAGAAGAACATATGCATTTATTTAAGGTAACTCTCTACCCTAAATTTTGGTGGAGAGTGAGTAAATTAAGAGAAGTATTTGAGTGTGAAGAATTTGGTGTATCACCGCCAAACCGTCCCTCCAGACCATGCGAAGGTCCAACTTTGGTTAGAGGACGGTTTGTCGAATTTCTATCAAATATTAACTCCAAAATTATTTTTTAAACTTCACTTAAATTCACCCAAATTCAAATTTCCTTTAAAAAACCACATTTAAAAAATCTATCTCCTCCCACAAATCTCATCTGAAAATATTTACGAGGCTTCCTTTTTACGCGATCTGTAAAGTGATTATCGTTTTTTTCGATTTTCAAAATATTGACGGAGATATCATCAAAAATGTCACTAAAAGCTGCGAAAAATAGCCCATAGGGTAGAGAGTGGCCTTAAATGCAGTCAGTTATTGAAAACTTGCGTGGGCTTCTTGACTAATGTTTGCATAACAATTTTGCTTCACAGATATTTCATTTTTCATCAAGTTTTTTTTTGTACCAGCTACTGTCTTTTAAAGTTCGATACAGTTCAAGTACATGTACAAATCAATGTATACAGAAAAGTACTATACATATGGTACATTTATTATTTATGTTGTCAACAAATAGTAAAGATTTATTTTAAGAACATGTTGAACATTTGAATCTGATATACCGAAAATATTTAAGCCTCAGTCGAGAAATTCGACGTCTGAGTACTAGTGTAAGCGAGTTTTAAATGACAAAAACATAACTTCTGATGATTGCAGCCGTGTTACTTAAGGGGATACCTATTATATGTGACATCAAACAAGAAATTCTCCTCGATCAAACAAGTAGTGCGAGAGCCGAATATATTTCATACAACCGTTTTTAAAACCGCAATAAAACGTCTAGTTAATCAGTGTTAGGGCTACCTGGTCTAGTTTGATGTTGAAATGCTTTGGCGGCAGTTATAAGAGTAATTAAGGTTTTGTGTTTTAAGTAATGATGGAAAGTACAAACCCGTTACTGTAATACCGCTTCATGTTTAAAATGAACAAAGTTATCATTAAACACCTAGCGCAACTTTAGATAAATACCTTATATCAAACTGACCGCCGAACTCTGTCTTAATTTACTTTCCTTCTTTAGCTGAATTTGACAGAAATGTTAATCCACAAAAAAACAAAAAATCGAATGTTTAAATAATGAAATATTGTGTAATAAAATCACCAATTATAACTATTCTTAATTCACACATAGTTTTGATCAAAAGCTTCATAATGTAGTTTTTGATCAAATCGAATATTTCTTTTATGAATAACTAACTTACGAATTTCCGCTGCCAAGATGAAAGTTTGAGAAGCAATTAAGTTGCAGCATGTGCGGGAAAACTGCAAGTTTTGTTTGATGCGGTCCGTTGTCAACTGCTTCCTATAAATTATCGCAAATGAGTACCACTTCACGAATAATTGCTACGCTGTGCAGATTCCCCGTTACTGCCTACTTTGGGTCCTCGCAGCCATAGGGGACTATATTGGACAATATAAGGAATTTTTGGCAAAATCATGGCATAGTAGGCAATATTAGGCTATAGCGGTGATATCTAGCAGTATTAGGCAATAATCGGAATTTTTGGCAAAATTAGGGAGTAATATTATGCAATATAATGCTAGCATGCTATCGCCCAATATTAAGAAATATTGGGTGATATTGGACAATAATTATAAGGCGATACAGAGATTTTTTTGGCTAGCTATAATAAGGGAATAATATTAAGCTATACTGATCAATATTGCGCGATATTAGGCAATGTAAGGACCCAGAGTAAGCTCATAAAATGACAAATTTCTTGTACTGTTTGTTCTATCTGTTTTAGGGTGACAACGTCATTAGTCTGTTACCCTCTGAAGACTCAAAATTAAGAGCGTTCATAAGCATTGCTGTTGAACTTGCATGTGGTCGCATAACCGTTATCACCTCCCATCTAGACAATCAGATCCTATTCTCGGACCTTGCCCACCGTGCACGGAAAATTGCCCTTGTTCTCACTGTAGTAAAACTGAAGCAAAGCACATCCGAGTGGACCAAATCTCTTCAGGTCTCCAAGGAGATTTTAGTCCTTAATAAAAGTGGTGCGTGCATGGTTGTCATGGATACTAATCCTACAGACACAGAGATGATATCAAAGACAATGTCTTCGTTGGGGGTATCATCAAAGAAATTTGTGTGGATTGCGTTTGATTCTCTCTCAAACAGCGGTGTTGATACCTTTATAGACAGCTCCATAGCACTGAATTGCCCTTTTACACACATGGAGCTCGTGGCAGATGCTATTAGTCTGGTTAACAAAACTTTACATCGAGCGCCGTCTTTCAAAAAGCGCCTTTTACTTATAGATAATGAAACAGACATCGAAACGCGAAGGACACTTGGGAGACATTTCTACAGGTAAGCCGATTGAATTTTCTTTCTACCATATGTATGATTCCTTTAATACCACGCCGCCTTCCAACTTCTTAGCTTCTTTTATGTTTGTCTCGTCCTATTACTATATGCTCTAATATGTCCTGTTGCGATATGTCATGGACAATCCTCTAAAACTTATTATGTTTTATAATATAGTTTCTAAGTATTTACCAAGCAACTATTTCGTGCGGTTTGATTGGCTCCCGTAACTCGCAATATTGATGATTATAGAAACCTTTTAATTAGTCCAAGTAAGAGTATGAGAGGACGCATGCACGTTTTCCAGCAAACTCGTCCTCAACGTTTTAGTATGACAACTAATCAATAATTTTATCCATCATGAAACATTTTTTTTAACAATTAATTATCTTTCGAAGTGGAAGTGGCTAGTCGGGGATCACTAATTACCAATATTCTTTAATTTTTCAACGATCTAGTGTTTTATATAACTAATTAGATCATTTATTAATCTGACGTCAGCAGAATTTTCGTAAACTGTTGCTTGCACTACTTTTTTGCTAATTACCAAAACTGAGGGGGATAATTGTTTTAGTATTAACCTAACGGGTGAATAACACTTCTTAATATAATATATTTTAAAAAATGTTATTAAAACCTAACCAAAAAATAAATTATTCACGTTTGGGTGACTGAAGGTGAATAGCACATAACATTCGGAGTTTGATAAACCAATGAAAGCGCGCGAAAAGTGATATTCACCAGCTACAACCGATGCCAAATGTAGTTGGAACACTAATGAATAACGTCTAAACTATGACCAGGTTTACAATGATGGAAATTGAAGTATCCCCCCTGCCCCCTAAACATCAATGTTGACATTCAACAGTTGCTATATGGTTGTGAGTTGACGGCCATGCAAAGGAATTCCCAACCAACCATTCAACAATGCGTGGGGACGGGGGCAGGGTTCACTTGTACACTAAATGTACCCCATAGGTAATATGATGAGAAATATGCACATCGTTCCAACAATTACGGCAACGGTTGCAGCTTAATACTAAACTAAAATGTTTTATGTCGTAGCATAACACAGATCTTTATATGCAATTTGAAATCCCAAATCTTTTATTGACACAAGGTGTTATGATCAGCAACATAATCATAGAGAACTCAAAATTATAACATTACTTTCTTTTACAGAATGCTAACTCTTCAAAAGTTTCAAGGGGTTACAGGAAAAATTGCTTTTAACAGGCAAGGAAAACGGGATTTTTATAAGTACGATATTGCACAACTAAACATAGAACGTCAAAGTCAACATCATTGGACGACGGTTGGAGCTGTCAATAGCAACCGTACAACATTTTACAATAATTTTTGGCAAAAAGCAACCGACAAACCATCTTCTATGGTTCTTCGCATGGTAACAATCGAGGAAGATCCTGTTACAATTGTAAGTAAAGAGAAAATCCGACCAGGGGACGAGTGTATTTTGAGTCACCCTTGCTACAAGTACAAGAAAACCAGCAGCGCGTCAGGTGTCCGTCAAGTTGAGAAATACTGTTGTTCAGGCTTCATGTTTGACATTTTAGAACTGCTACAGCAAGATTTGAATTTTCAACCGGATATTTACTTTGTGGAAGATGAACGATACGGGGCGTATAACACCAAAACACTCACCTGGAATGGAATGATTAGTGATATCTTACAAGGGAAAGCAGACATGACTCTATCAATGTTGACCATTAACGAGATACGATCGCGCGTTATCGATTATTCACCAGCTCTTCTCCACAGCGAAACAAAGATTATGATCTCAGTGGCCAAAAGTGAAACAACATTATGGGATTTTGCTTTCTTTTATCCGTTTTCAACCAACCTGTGGATAGTTGGTGTGGCTCTAGTCAATGTTATGCTCGTTATTCTTTGGAGCTTTGATCGCTTTAGTCCATACGGTCATTACAAACACAATTACGGTAACACGCGTCAGATATTCAATCTTCCCGCGTGTATGTCGTACGTGTGGGGCCTAGTGTTTAAGCTTCAACTTGATAACGTCACTCCTCGCGCAACCAGTACACGTTTTACGTCCGTCATATTTGCGTTTTTTACGTTGGTGCTGATTAGCACGTACACGGCGAATCTAGCTGCGTATCTCGTAAAAACCAGAGAGGAATATCCAATCTCAGATATTCGAAATAAACAGGTGAGAGAAATTCTATTCATTCAACTTTTCTTCCTACTTTTTTTAGGCGACTGAAATCTTTTCTTCTCATTAAATGAAACCTCATAGTAACTATATAAACATGTTTTAGAGAATTGTACTTTTCAAGTTGCAAGAAAAATTTCAATCCTGAATTCTCGCAACCAAATATAATATTTTGTATGGAACGTGTTAAGGAGATTCGAGATAGTGATAAAATGCCTTTGGTTGAAAGGATGAAAATGTGATAGCAAAAGTCCACGAGTATAGTGATTATGTAAATAGTTTTGTTTCCAATGATGGCCATTAGAGCACAACCTATAATTCAGGTAGCACGCTTTCCTTTGACGCTATCAAGAGCCGTGATGAATGACCTCTGACTACTGAGCCGAGGAATAAAACTTCGGCTTGTGTAATCTAGTGAGAGCGTGGGATCAGCACGTTACAATTTACAACCGTGAGAAAAAATATTTTGACACCATTTCATAAAAATGGGCGTACGTGGTTGGCACAGTTGGTAAGATCTCTGCTTTCCAACCACAAGATCCCAAGTTCGATCCCGGGACTTTGCCGGGATAGGTAAATGAGTACTAGCATCTGCTGGGAGCTAACCTGCGATAGATTACTGTCCCGTCCAGGGGGAGTCAAAGACTCTCAACCGTTTAACACTACAGAAACCGGAGATAAGTGCCGGCTCCATGGGCCACTAGGCTCGAAAAGATTTCGGCTATTTTATTAAAATACCTTCATATAAGGGGCTAATTATATGCTAACTATTTAAGGGCATGACTGCCTCATAACAAATACATGACAATAACTTAAATCTGTTTCATTTGATATAAAATAATTTCGCTTGAATTCGGGAAGAATCTGTAGCAATTCTAAGCATAAAAATTATTGTCCATAATTTTCCTAAATTCATACTAACTAAAGGCTTTTCAGTTCACGGACAGTTCTCTAGGGTTCAAATTCGCTACACTAGAGAGCTCTAGCATAGAGATGCTATTCTCCCGTAGCCACGATCCAACATTTAGACGAATTTACCAGAACATGAAGCCTTACCAGGTGGGAACTTACAAGGAAGCAATTGCCAAGTTGCGAAGCCGGTAAGTGAGCATTATTTGGTTTTTACAAGAGTCAATAAATGTTTCTGTAAAGGCTTGAACGAAACAGCTATGGATACTCACAAGCCACCAGGGCTCTTGTATGCACTTTTACAAGAACCAATAACTTTTTGGTAACTTCAGCTTCAAATTGTTCTTAACTCTGTTATTACTAGCAGCTAAAATTAAAAACACAATAGATACTCAATAGATACACAATAGATACTTAATTGATACACAATTGATACACAATAGATACTCAATACACAATAGATACACAATTGATACACAATAGATACACAATAGATACTCAATAGATACACAATAGATACACAATAGATACACAATAGATACACAATAGATACTCAATAGATACACAATAGATACACAATAGATACACAATTGATACAATTTACAATACAATTTAAACCACCGCGAGACTTGTTTAAATTGTTTCTAAGTTAAGGTAATGTTTAAGTTAAATCTTTACTTTCCTAGATATTTGGAGCCTCAGCCTGAGATTATTCTTAATTGTTCTTAGTTTTTGGCCAATTTGAGCTTCGTTGTTCTTATAAAGTTGTAGCTCAGCGTGCGATGCGTCCCGAGGGCCTGGAGTCCAACCCAAATATTTTGATTTCTTCAGCGTTTTGGTTGTTCTACAATGGCGCATTCAACATTCGCAAGAACTGAGGCCATTTTTAGAGGATGTTATTTTTACAAGAGTGACTGGAGTCCAAACAAAGTAGAGCTCATATGATGATCTCCACTTCTAATTTTACCAACAATTTAACAAGCTAATGAGTTGTTACTTGGAATGTGATCTCCTGGGGTTGTCTCGTTAAGTTTTGGGCCCATTTTAAAATATTTTTTTTTGTTTCAGGAAATTGGATGCGTTTATTGACGACTCGCCATATCTAGACCTGGCTGCTTCAAAACAAGCTGACTGCAGTTTCAGAATTATAGGCCGCCCTATTAAAATGAATACTTTGGGTATTGTATTTCGCCGAGGGTCAAAATGGATCGAACCCATAACAAATCTGCTCTTAAAATACCAAAGGAAAGATCATTTCCGAAAGCTGAGACAGAAATGGTTTTCGGGAGTTTGTGCCAATGCAGAAACAAAGAACGAAGCAAATGAATTAGCCGCCAAACATTTTGGTGGGTTATTTCTCGTGTGTTGTGCAGCTGTTGTAGTATGTGGACTGCTACTAATAATTGAGTTAGTTTGGTACCGCTCTTTAAAGAGATTTCTCTTCAGCTACAATGTAAAGCAGATCGAACATTCGAATGTCAATCATGAAATTCCATTATCACGGACGAATATCCGAGAACTACTGCCAATGTCCACTCTAGAAATTAGCGGCGGATACTTTCCGGATTCCAACACGATTTGTACCGAACTTGAAAGCTCATTTACTAATGAAATTACTTTACAATAACTCACGCGTACATCTATAATTCACTCACTCGCGATCAAAAAGTCTTTGAATTCTAAGCCCTAAGACACGGCGACCGGTACATCGAGCCGACGCATATACCAGGTTTATGTAATGATAACCGCCGCCTGGTTATCCTAGTTGGTAAGACGCCAGTCTATTGTGCGGGAGGCTCGGGTTCGATTCCCGACCGGTCGGACTATTTACGCACTCTAGTTTGTGCCGGTAGACACACATGTGCGTAATGCAGAGTCATTGTTTTACCAAGCCACGGATATTTATGAAAGAAAAAACTGAGAACAAAATGTAAAAAAGGTTTAAAAAAATTACTTATTTTATTAAGATATGTCATCCAAAATAACATCCATTTAAAATTAGCCATTTCTTTTATGAATGTATAACAAAATATCAAAGGTGAGGTTTGTATGTAAACGCTATGATTTTAGAAACGTCACTTTAAAATAATTAGAATTAAATTTCTATTTCAGAATCATCCAGGTTCAATATACATGAATAAATAAAAATGTTTTCTTCTCTATGAAAGAAAGATATGCTTTCCATTTTTCTGTTGACTGTTTTTTTTATTAATATA
>JAOTRI020094775.1:0-15071 GCA_028564885.2 Zoanthus sanctaehelenae | reverse complement strand
GATTAAAAGTTATCATTTATGTTACTTATATATTTCCATAAGAAATACAAAACAGACCTTATTTTAAAACTGTCAAACGGTTGAAAACAACTTGATAGTAAATTAGGCCCGTTTCAAACCATAAGTGAAATCGACGTCTGATATTAATAGGTTAAACAAATCACAAACATGTTAGAAAAGACAAGTTCTCGTGTATTTTATCTCATAACGATACAAACGAACCTAGTCACAGAAATCAAAATGGCCACCACTTACAACGTTTTACAAAATCAACCCAAAGGTCGTGGGTTCAAATCCCACCCAAGTCAGTGATTTTTTCACTGACTCAAAGCAAGCGTTGGTTTCACTAAATTATGTGTGTAATTCCTTGAGGATGATTAAAATTTTCAATCGAAACGCTTATTCTCATAGTGTCATCAACACAAACTCGTAAACGATTATAAGTGTTCATAAAAGTAATAAAACAAAAAATACACAATAATACTTAAGCTTACCTTAAAAGATTATCTTTCTTTTCGCTTACGGCTTTTCGTTTCATTTACTTTATCCCCTCTGATTTCGTCTTCGCTTTCAATCCACCGATCGAAATCCCTCTTCCATGACGGAAAAGTTATTTTCAAGGCCTTTTCTTCTTTCTGCAAAATCTTGCATTTTGCCCAAACGCCGAATTCATCGAGCGCTTCGGCTAATCCGCGGGGAGAATATTTGATGGAAAAAAACTAACTTGCCAAAGTTAGTTTAGTTTGAGCTTCGGTGCAGACGATGCTTATTAAAGCAGGTTCCTGTGAAGAACCAATCAGAAACTTTCATGAAGCAATACAATTACGTGACCGCAAATATTTTTCCTGCGGTTTTTACCATTAAAGAAAAACCACTTTTATCCGTGTTCAAGATGTAATGGGGTCTGCGGGGAGATGAGAGTTTTCTAACCTTTGCACAATCTTTGTTGGGGCAGATAAAACATCGAATGCTGAACTGCCTTTTCATAGATAATATTTAAAAGATTTTGCGAAACATTTATTTCATAAAGAAGTGGATCTGGTCTAATTCGTTCAGTAAAATCACCTATATGTGGTGGGCTTAGCTGTGTCATCCCATTGTCAGCCATAAATGCGAGCTTCTTTTGGTAAAGGTGTCCTTACTCAAACGAGAAAACAAATCTAAAACAAAATGATTAAGAGGTGTAAGGTAGTTTGCTCGACAATAATTAGTATATGGTTGCCACGTGTCTTCACTCCCAAAGCCTGTGCTGCCTCCCATGATGGTCAGGTTGGGTTTCCGCACATTTGTACTTGGGGAGGGTAAGTAGCAGCTTGATTTAATTTATTAAAAGTCCACCTTTGTCACCTCATATCAGCTGCAGGCTCAAAATACAAAGTGTATTCTTTAAACCAACTACATTCAAATGGCTTGATATCCTCTGCTCCATGATATACTTTTCTGGTAGACTGACACATTGAATCAAATATCGATACTCCCTGCATCACACTCTCTCTCCCAAGTTCCACCAAGTGATACAGCCAAATAGACATTGACAGCTCCGATTGTCTCTGGCGCACCATCATCTGAAAACTCAAAGACAAAATGATTAAGATTATCATTAAACCATAAAAGTTTACTCTCTAAGTATGGTAATCATAAATGTCTACACTAGCACATTTCATATTTCGTGAGACCCATATTTCTTTTTTTGGGTCAAAAACTGAACTTTGTGTTTTGCATATAGTGCTGAATTTTCTCCTGAACAAAAAATTGCTATACTTTAAAGTTAATGCTTGTTTCAGAGATTCTTCTGACTTAATGTAGTCTCCGACAGCATTTCCTACTAAGGTTTGTAAATATCTTCCTATCTCGTAACTACAAGTCCATATAAATTTTCTTTTGAAGCATTAGCTGCAACAAAGTCCCAGGCACCAAGTATAGCACCTTATTTCTTCCCATGAATATATGAGAGAAAATTTTCAGTTTCTTTCCTTATCTTGTAACACACATGCTGTTGCTGTTGGTAATTACTTCGAACGAAGTGCTTGTGTTTTTCCTTCCTCTACAACATTCATTTTTCTTCAAGCGTTTGCAAATCTTGCTCTACAAAATTAAAGCATACAGCAATAGTTTAAATAATTCCAGACTAATGAGGGAATATGCAATAACTGAGCTCATATATTTTTAAGAATAATGAAATTGAATTTATGTTTTAACATCTTAACCAACTGAACAAACGGAAAATTATTAAAAATCATCTCTGTTTAAAAGAAATGTTTTTTTTAGCTGCAAACTGTTTTCTTGCTAAAATAAACACATTTACATTTAAACTACCAAATATGAAACTTGAAATTATCTTCTCCCAGAACAAAATACAATTGAGCACTTGGCCTTAACTGTTTTTACAAAAAAGTTTTTACCAGCCCAAAGACTGTCGAGCTAGCCAGAAAAATAGATAAAAGTAACGAAAAAATTTTGTATGACGTTTTGTTGTTTTTATGGTCTGGAAGGGAGCATGCAGAACTGCCGCTTTGAAACTCATACAAATATTCAGGAAATAGAACTTAGAACTGTTTTTTAAAACGGCCAAAACATTGACTTTGGCTTAACGCTCTCATTATTTACTTTGTTTTAATCCAGTAAACCGGCCACTTCCAAGTTTGGGCTCAATTAGTATTTTAAATATAGATTACCTTTCTAATTTTCGTCAGCAATAGTTATCTTGGCACGAGTTACATTTTGCTCTCTTTTCTGAACTTCCATTGAGGTACATATGTTTAAAATCGCCTTGACTTTTCTTCAGCTGGTAAAACTGAGAACTCTCCCAAACTTTGGAATATTCTGAACGCCTAGAATGACATTTCCCCTTGTGGTTTCTTGGCTTACTACATTTTCTGCTTTTAGAAATTTTGTCGAAACACTAATAACAGATAAAGAGTAGCAATAGCGACTGATAACTGGCTATCCGACTCCACCAACCAACGTAGCCGGACAATGTTATGTACATGGTAACTGTAGGGGTTCCCAGGGCGATATTTTTCTCTATTGATAAGTTGAACACCGTAATTTTTGGTACGCATACTGGTATTAAATGTTGACAAATGTAATTGGAATTCGTTCGGTGTGTAAATCTATATAGAAAGAATTAAGAGAAAAATGTCATATATATGCCCTCGGCGAGAATCGAACCCCACATCTACGGTTTACTAGTCCGACGTGTTACAGTTACCATGTACATAACATTGTCCGGCCACGTTGCCAGTGTGGTTGGTCCTGGTGGTGTAGTGGTTAACACGTCGGACGAGTAAACCGAAGATGTGGGGTTCGATTCCCGCCGAGGGCATATATATGATATTTTTCTCTTAATTCTTTTTATATAGATTTACACACCGAACGCATTCCAATTACATTTCTGAAGCAAGATTACGGGAAGGAACAAGATAGCGGCCGTGCGAAGCAAAACAATGCTCACAAACATTAGACTTAAAACGCATTTTATTACCTTTTATTCGAACTATAAACCCCGCAAAAAACATAGAAACAATAGCATTAATAATAATAGTAATAATAGTAATGATAATGATAATAATGATAATAACAAATAATAAAAAATGATAATTACTGCTTGGCATGCGTTTCTAGAATGTAATTGAGATTACTTAGTTTCTCTTCAATTACATAAGGCCCAAAATACCTAGCCTGTAATGGGTTACCAGGAATGGGCAACAATACTAAAACCTCTTGACCTATATCAAAACTACGCTCAGAAGTGTTTATATCATACCTCTCTTTTCTCATTTTCATAGACCTCTGACTGAGACAACTTAAGATTAGCCCTAGCTAATTCACAAGCTCTATTAAACTTAAATCTAAAATCTGAGTCATACTGTAACAAATTAATAGAATGGCTATCACGAGATACGAATTTCTCTGTAAGAAGTTTAAGAGGTCCTCTCACAGTGTGACCAAAAACAAGCTCAAATGCGCTGAAGAATTTCTGGTTTGTAAACTTTTAGCACAACTATCTGGTACTTGACAGCCCATTCATCGTCGTCCGGTGGTCTTCATTTTCTCATCAAAACTCCGTTTTTTGTGAAGAAACAAATCGGATTCTTTGAATTTTCATTTTCATTAACTGTCTTCGGGAATAACGGCGCGACCTCTGGGTCACTATGTTGCTCATATATGAGGTCTTATGTGGAGTTCAGTTCAGTATCCTTCCTCAAACTGCTAATATCATCATCATTTTCTAATGACTCTGTTCCTAACAAATTCTTTGGGTTAGCTTCTCCAAAAATCTGACTGATGAAGGTTTTTGCTAGGTCAACATCTTTATCTTCGTCACTTGATTTCTTCTTACTCATAGCACGGGTTACAGCACACGCAGGATACAAATTTGGATTTTCTGTTTTCTACTGAGTCAGGCAGCTGTTCTACACAAGGTACGTCAGTTACAATAGCATTGATGACCACTTTGTGTCCAGCCAATTCATTTCCAAGAAGAAGTTGAACTCTCTCGAAAGGTAACGAGGACCCAAGCCCGACTTTAACAGGGCCAGACACCAGATCTGATGACAAATACATAGTGTGCAATGGAACTAGCGATTATTCTAACTAGTTTGCTCCTTTCATGAAAACACTAGCTCCAGTAAATGGCTTCTCATTAAAGGGAAAGGTTTTCACCAATAACAGAGACTGTGAAGCTCCATTATCTCGAAGAATTTTAACAGCAAGTGCGTCAGACAAATCACTGAAGAGCGACACTGAACCATAATGAATAAAGGGCTCAAACAACTCCATAACAGGTCTTGAAGTAGGACAAGAGGGTTTTATTTTTAGGAAATCTGATTTTTGGATCTTCTCTAGCCACAGTTGTCAGACGTGAAGCAGTAATAAAACCAGTAGGCTTGGAATCTGTGCGACCTAGTTGTCTTCTCGTTCTCAACTTTTCAGGGCATTCTGACATTAAATGTCCCTCTCTCCGGCAGTAATAACACGTTATAGACTTTAAAGGTTTTCCTGCACCCACCGACTTAATCTGGATAAGTGAAGTGGAACTGGGGCGCGAACTGCTACCATACGTCTGTCTTTGGTCTGGGTTCTCCTGAGTATTTTTTATCGTGGTTGACAAGTTCCGACTGCGAGGAGACGAAAAATTGCTGGGTTTCTCTTTAAAGACAACCTTGTGGGTTAACATATAATCGTCTGCCAACCGTGAGGTTGTTTTCAGCGTATCGCCTTTTTGCTCATTAATAAATGTGCGGACCTCACTGTGAATGCACCTCCTAAACTCTTCAGTTAAAATTACTTGCCTTAATCTATCATGATCTTTATCTACTTTCTGTGAAGAACACCGACGATCAAACAACTGTTCCTTAGTTCTAGCAAATTCTACATAAGTTTGATTTCTTGTTCTTACAGTTTCTGTACTTTTGACGGTAAGTTTCAGGAACTAATTCGTAACCCTTAAGAATAAGCTCTTTAACAGTATCATAACTTGAAGCTTGCTCTACAGTTAACTACGTGAAAATTTCTCGAGCCTTACCTAATAACACACTCTGCAATAATATTGCCTATACTCCTTTGGTATTTGTCAACATCAGTTTCTTGGAAAGTTGATATAGCTATATATAGCTATATCAGTTGATGTTGATATAGCTATATATAGCTATATATATTTTGTTACTTCAAAGTTACCGCTAGACTAACAGAATTGTTTGATTTCTCTGCCACCCCTAAATCTAGCTTTTTCATTTCTAATTTATAATTTAATCTAACCTTTTTTGTCGTTCTTTTTTTTCCACGTTCAAACCTTTGTTGCATTTCTAATTTCTTAAACTCGAACTGTAGCTGTAGTTTCTTTAACTCCGAATCAGATGTTCCAAATGTTTCTAAAACTGTCTCTTCGAAAACTTGTAAATTTACTAAATGTTTAACAATGACAACTTGAATCTGATGTTTTCGAATGCTCTCTTAACCTCTAACTTAAAATGTTTCGCTAGTGAAACAAGTTCATCCTTCTTTAAGTCATCGAAGGTATCCTCACAAGGTTCTGACATAAATTTCTCTGGATCAAAATCCATCATCTTAAAATTTATCTAATAAGGTTACTGAATAAAATAATACTTTGAAAGTGCGCGCTTAAATTCTCTTTACTGAGATTTGTTTTACTTAAATTCACTGCCGCGCAGGCCCCCAATTTTTGTTACAGTAACTAATTACCGGCAGAGAGATAATAACCTCGCTATTTTTCACTAAACGCAATTTATTTAACTAAACACAACGAGAGACAACTTAACTCGAGTTAACGACTACTCTTAGTATAAAATCGTGGATAATTGTGGATAATGTTTTTAAGGAATTGGAGTACTTGTGGGAGGTATAAATAACAAGTATAGTGGATCTAGTGGTGTTAACGCGGAGTGTCATCGAATTTGTGGTTTGTGGCCTGTGGCCTGTGGCAAGAAGAGTCCTTGAATGGCTTCATGAAGGCATAATCATCCTTCTTAGTAGCACATCATCATTAGCATCACCAAATTCCTGTAAACCAAGCAGAGAAATACCAATGGAATCATTCGAATTGACCTGGAAAGAAGTAATCAAGCATAACAACATTGGTCAACAATTACGGATCAAGAAAGGCATAATTTATTTTAGGCTTAACATAGCAGTCCAAATTCAATTTGGTATTGCCAGTATCGGTTTTACAATTTCTGACACCGATTTTTCATTTTCATTCACCGGGTTTATTAACAGAGTCGGGTTTTCACTTTTCTATTTCAGACATCGGGATTAGAACAAAACTGGCATGAGGTTTAAGACAAAACCAGCGTCGGGGATATATGATAAAACCGGCATAATGTTTTTACTAATAAATCCGGCATCAGTTTTTTTTAAATTTAAAACCAGGCACCGGGTTTTTACAATTAAACCGCCATCGGCTTATTTTTTAAAGTTTAAAACCTGCATTGGGTTTATGATGAAACCGGCATCTGGTTTATGCGGATAAAATAGGCATCGACCTTAGATATTACAAAACCGGCATTGGGCTCTAAGAATCAAATAGCTTAGCTTAGTACCCGTTTTGATTTATAGATTATTATGATAAAGTTCAGAAAATCTGAACACTTATTTGTTTTATTGTGGTGGTCTACAAAGTTTCTTAGAAAAATCATCTCATTTTAGCCATATTCATTTCATGCCGTATCAAAGATATTTTAACTAAAAATAATTACTTCAAAAAGAGAATTAACGTACTTAATGAAGATTTTGTCTAACAAACATGAAACTGAATGAAGGTTTCGAGTCTGTGGCTATACTAGTATCAAATCAAATAAAAATCTATAAACTTTTTTCAGTAAGCTGCAACGCAACTGCCTTTTTCATATTGATACAAAGCCCACGACAACGGGAAGAAACTAAACACTCAATAGGTTTCTTGATTCAAAAAGATTGCGTTCTTATAATTTTCTTTCGAAATAAGAATTATTCTCCAGAACTTTTATATTTGCAATCTTTTCTACCATTTGGTAAAACTACACTTAAAACTTTACTTTCTCACGAAGAGTATGGTAGCAGCGACCCATATTCAATGCACAATTAAAACCTTTCCAATTTGAAACCAGCATGGAACAGAGGTCCTTTCTCGCGCAGAGTTTGGTTATAAGGTCCCTCGCTGTAACTTGTGTCAAAAACTAATGCAAAAATGTCTTGAGGATCAGTCTACTTCAGCCGAAATCCATTGCTGCAAATAACTTGTAATGTAATAATTGTGAAATTATTCAATATTGAAACGGAGCTAAAACAAGAGCTCGGTTATTCCGAAAATAGAGGGTATATTTCCCTAACTTAGAAATACTCTTTGATATCATTATTTCAAAACTTCGACTGTGAACACTTTGCTTGAAATTTGATCGACTTTAAAGGCCGGAGACACAAAGACACCGTTCAAGTTAAAGGAAGTACTTATCGTTCTACTAAACTTACATATTCAAACACTTCAACCTTCGCAAGACAGTGGCGGGCTATTCAGCAGTAATACTCCGAAAGAATCGTGAAGAAATATACCCCCGAAATCCATTGAGTTACTGCGAGAAAGCACTCAAAACGAGACATTACAACCCCGCGTTAGTTTTTAAGCGAATGGCAAAGGACGCCAAAACGGATTGCATGTGAATGTGTACCACGTGATTTGAAAGACCAATCACAAAGGTAAAGTGAGGCGGGTTAACTCACTATTAACGGAGAGGCGATAAGAGATTTACATCATGAAAAAACTTTTTTAAATCACAAAGATGAAGAAGAAATATATAAATTTTTAAAAAATGTGCTGCACAAAATCATTATTTTGAGCACTTTCTTTCCTGACAGAATTTTTTCCCCCTCTGTTTGGTGCACACTGTTTTTTTTACTTTATCCTACTCTTAGTGTTGCTGTTTTTAACTCATTTTTAAAATGATTTGAAATAAACTTTTAATCATTTTTGCAGCTTTTAGTGTTAAATAATTGAACTGAAATGCTGTGAACTGAGGAGAATGCGTTTCATTCTCATGTTACAATATTAAAAACGATATGATATAAACATTAACAATTGTTCTTCGATTTTCTTTACAATTGAAAGAATTTAAGTGCTTTAATGTTTAAAATTTGCAATGATGACTTTCAAACAGCTTGTCAGAGATTTTAAGAAAAAAATATGTTAACAACAAGTTCTTTTAAAAACTGCACTGTGAAAACGGTACGTGACACAAATTTGCACATAATAAAGCTAAGTCTCATAAAAACGCATTGTTGTCCTTTAGAAAAGTCTGTTTTTATTTCACCTAAGTTAATTTTAAGTGGTTTTTTTCGTTCCATTTTTCCTTTTGTACTAGTAGACTCAATAAAGTTCTATTTCAGCTGACCAAGCATTAGAACGTCATTTATTGACAAGTTTGTGCAGTGAAGAAAAGTGTGGGCCAATAAACGGCGATGCTTATTCAATAGTTGAGTGTTATATCGAAGTGGACAATTGGGAAAGAAATGTATATGTTATAGTTAAAAAATTAACTAGCGGTAAGCTAGTTGGAGCTGCCTCGGTGTTCTAAAGAAACGATTATGTAATAAAAATGTAAATTCTACACCGTAAAAAAGAAATACTGACGTTTCGGACGAAAGGGAAGAAAAAGAGAAAATATAGAGTTTATATAGGCAGGGAGATGAAAAACTAGCAAATAGAAACAAGGTAGCCATGGAAATTAAAAACAAAGAACGAAGACAAATTAACACGATATTGAATAAATTTGGAAAAAGTGAAACGTTCATTCATCCCATTGGAATTATGTGTACCGAATCGGTGAATGAGTCGCATCTCCTTGGTTTTGCGGCAATTGTTGTTGCCGCTAACCAAAGATAAGCCAAAAACAAAACAAGCTGAAAGAGAATGGTTAGTTTTATGAATGTTAAACCGTACTGGAGGGGTCGAAAGCTTGTATGCTTTAATTTATACAGTACTGAGTAATTGTTTAAAACTTTGTTTATAGTATGAGAATGGTTAGGTAAACTAAAATGTCGGGAAACTGGTTTAGGCAAATCTTTATTACGAACATGATGAATATGTTCGCGAATACGATCACCTAAACTGGGGCCAGTTTCGCCAATGTATAAAAGATTACAACGAGAACGTTTAATGCAATAAACAACATTTGAAGTAATACAATTGAAATGATCAATTTTTTTTAGTGATGATTTAGGACCAGTGATGTGAGTGTGTGAAATAATGTAGGGACAAGTAGAATAAATTGGACGCGAACAACGAAAAGTGCCAGGTTCTTTTATAAAATGAAAATCGCCTTTAACTAAAAACGAGCAAAGGTTTCGATCACGCTTGAAAGAGAAAAGAGGGCGTTCATTAAAAATATTCGAAGTGATAGAATCGGTTTCTAGCAAGGAAAAATTCAGATTAATGATAGGCTTAATTAAATTGTTAAAAGGATGATAAGTAAGGGTTAAGGGGATGCGACTATTAGAAATACGAAAACTAGGGGCGAAGGCGGTGGTGCGATCTATGGTTGAGACTTTACGGATGGCATCAATAACGTGGGCCGGGTAGTTACGGTTGAGAAAAGAAGAGCAGATCTCAGAACATTTGCTCGAGAAATCAACATCATCACTACATAAACGATGGAGCTGAAGAAACTGCGAAAATGGAATAGCGTTTAAAATATGCCTGGGATGAGACGAAGAATAAAGTAAATAATATATATGTTATGGTTAGGTATTGATGAAGTGGAAAGAAACGGAATGATAAAGTAAAAAAAGTACAACCAATTTTTTTTTCCATTTAGAAAAATGTTAACTTAATACAAACATGTAAAAAACTTGAGTTAAAATTCATTTTCAATGAAACACGGTTGCTGCATTACGTTTCTAAAAAAAACTATCTATAGTAAGCCTAAACTTGTATTTTGAAATGGCTCTGGAGTTGATGAGTCGACATCTAATAGCAAACTAGGTATAACCTTCTTGATAATCTCCTATACTATTGAGAAGGGTGTGGAAGCATCATGCTATAATTGATTTTTGTCTCTCAATTAAACCAAAGGTAATATTAACTTTAAAATTTCAATAACTCAGTCATTATAACAGTTTTAGATTCTTTTTTCGCGCGTAAAGAGCTCATTACAACTAAAAATATATATGGTTAGGTTTGCATTGACCATGTTGTTTGTAAGTCAACAGTAAAACAACTTTTAATATAAAACACAAGTAGGCGGTAATACTACCATCAAAGTTAAATCCAGCGTGCTTTATAAACTGTTGCAATGCCTGAATCACACTGTTGTAACAGTATATTTTAAAGGGGGTAGAGTCTAATGTGTCCATTTTTCAAAATGACTTCTTTCAAAAGAGGTTCGTTGCATGCTGTGCGTCGAAACACTTGCCCGTGATAAGGTAATGCCACATGAGAGCATTTTTTGGTAACAGGTTTCCCATAGCTAATAATGTAACAATCATCAAACTTGTATAAAGTGTTACAGCCTTTACAAACAACATACTTCACAAACCGGTCTTTGTCAATGTTAAGACGTTACCGAAACCAGTGCACTGACTTTGGAAACAGGCCTAGGTCAGCCAGATTTCCTAACTCTGGGAAAGTTTTACTTAACAATTCCATTATTTTGTTCAAGAATGCCAGCAACATATTCAATGCATTGTCTGATGTTTTCCAGAAATAAGTCCACAAACACAGGAAAATCATGACCCATCTTGGAAAATAGAAGTGGCTTACTCTTTTAGGGTTGTGGTTATTTGTTTCAGTGAAGGCTGACTGGTTTCCCTCAATGAAATCTTAATTCATGTCTTCCATTCTTTAGGGAGTACTCGTGGGGTTTGTTTCCCATAGGCCCATTCATCATCATCATAAGTGCTTACTGACCTTTCGTTGTTATCATCCAGCTCATCATAATTTTCTTCGTCTAAAAAAATAATGATGTGGTTATGTGAAAAACCTTTTTATTTGGAAAGATTTAAAATGAGTAACGCTGGATGTTTAAAATTTATTAAGTTCTTAATTCGAAGATTGCCAAAGAAAGAATTCTGGAAATGTTTCGAGCTGTAGATGTATCTTTCTAAAGCATGGTTGACAGATTATCTTCAGAGAAAATATTTTCTTACTTTTCAATTAGACACTGAATGCACATTTAAACTTTACAACTCTTGTTTTTTTTCCTGAAAATACTAATGGTTGTATTTATCTAACATTATTTTCTTAAAGTCTTCTATCTTTCATATATGCTATTTCTGTTTAGATGTTCTTTTTGTAAGCCACTATGTTACTCGGCTTGAACGAAAAAGTGATTTTAACCTAAAGCCAATCAGTGTATTGTATAACCAAAGATATGGATTTGCACAATGATTTGTTTGAAACAAACCATTACAAAATCTTTGCTGTAAGAATAATATATTATGTTGGTAATATTACTTTTAAAAAGTTCAGCAAATAAAACAAAGTGCCCCACAAAATTAAATAAAGGTTGCTTCAAGTTTAATTCTTATGTTACATTTTGCTTTTGTAGTTACATAAAAAAGGCATTAAATCTAACTTGCGTTTAGATGTTAATTTACGAAATGGGAACATGGTAAACAGCATTTCTGGTTTAGATTTCGTTCCTTCTATGTCAGGTCAATTAAGTCATGGCGCAAATTTTTTTCAGAGACCCCCAGCAATGATTTTTGCAGATACACTAAGGCTATTGTTTGCCATTGTTAGTGTAACAACGGATTTGGTCCCCCCCGCGGATTTGGTCCCCCTTAATGATATTCTGGCGGATTTGGTCCCCCACAAAAATACTTAATAATTAGAGCTTTTTCGCAAAAAACCCTTGTATTATCAAAGTAGGTACTTTGGGATGGCAAACTGATAATAAGCGGCCCCGTAAAGACTCTGTTTTGATTCAATAGAAAGCGAAAGTAAAAAAGGTGGTGATATGGAATACAAAACATTTGCAAAGTTTTGTATTAAAAACCGGAAAAGGATCGCGCTTGCGGAGTTAGTTCAATGGCTCTTAATACTACAGGATAGACAGCTTTTTACTGTGTTTAAAAGAATTAAAGCATGTATCGCCTAAACTGGCAAGGACACGTCCACTCCTGAAACTTCACTTTATTCAATTGTTAAAAGTAACAATAACGATTATCAAACTAGTTTTAAAAATATCGCAATCCTAATATAAAATAAAGAAATAGATTCTCTGGCATAAAAAGAGTTCTTTAGAAAGATGGAACCGCAGTGTTGGCAAAAGTTTTAAGATGTTAAATATTCAAATTACAGGAGAACAATTTAAATATCTATTATTATGTATGTCTAACAAGTTTTTTTACGCATATGGTAAAATTTCAGAGCACGAGCTAGTGAAGTGCAAAGTTTGCGTCATTTCGAGTGTAAATATTGACGCTTGTGGACGCGTGTGGCGAGATAAAAGAAACCTTTCTTTTAAACCAGCGTTTTTCGATCCTTTAACTGAAAGCTAAATAAGAATCCAGTTTATAAAAATTCGTTCTTCCGCCTGCAAGGTTTCTTTATCTTGTCACACGCACTTCTGGTTTCACTGCTCAAACAAAATAATGACTTCGGTTTGAAACTGTTTTTGAGAATTATTGAAAAATTATATGTATCGAAATGCTGGGGAAAAAGGAAGACTTCTTATAAAAAGAAAAGTGTGTATGCTGCTTACACTGCGTGCGGTAAATTATAGAGGCACGGGTAAAATGCTCTTCGCGTCTTTTATAGTTTAAAGCATTTTTCGAAGTAGATATTGACACTTTCACTCGCAGGTGGCAGGATAAGATAATGTTCATTGAAAAAGACATATTTTCGTTTCTCGAATAATGTTACTGGGGGGACCACTCCGCGGGGGGAGACCAAATCCGCTAGCAGATTTGGTCCGGGGGGACCATATCCGCGGGGGAACAAATCCGCTGGGACACCGGGCAAAATGTCTAGGAGCCCGACCTTTTTTGCAAACTAATTGTACATCCTAGGTCATGTAGTTGATGAAAGTATCTTGCAAGGTAAGGAAACTAATAGACTGTAAAACAATCTCTTTCTTCGCCGGGAGACCTAGAATCCAAGCCCGTTCATCATATGGGATGAACGCGCTTGGATCCTCGGTCTCCTGGCGAAGGAAAAGATTGCAGTCTAGGAAACGAAGTTATGTTGCAAAATGACTGAATATTTTGTATCTCATATTGGACAAGGTTCCATCACACAATTAAAAAATAAAAGAGAAATCTAACCAGCCGTAAACTAGTTTGAGCTGCATGAAATTTTCCAGCTGTGATCTTTTATATATTTGTGAAACTGACCGCCGTTTACGGTTTAGGTTTTCGTATCCAAAGAAATGCGACTCATTCACCGATAAATGAACGCTTCAATTTTTTTCTAATTTATTAATTTTTTTTTCATCGTTTGTTGTTTTTATTTCTTTACCGTGTTTCTATTGGCTAATTTCTCTTTTCCTTCCCTAAATAAACTCACAACCTTTTCTTTCTTTTTCTATTTCATTTCGAGGTCCGAAACGACAGTAAGTATTCTCCCTTTTATACGGTATATGATTTACGTTCTTATCACTAAAACGAATGGAAAACAAGGGCGAGATTTAGCTCATATTTTTACTCGCCAATCGGGCGAAAGAATTTTGATGTTCAAGCAAATTCACTCGCCCGAGCAAAGCGTTACTCGCCATTGGAGTTCTCAAGCCCTTTTAGCTTGGGCTGCCTGTGTTACGCTTTACCCTTTTTTTGCGTAGTTTTCTTCCAGGTCCCACGCGGGCTGGATTTGGTCAAAACGACAAACGAAAAGTTGACTTATTTTCTGTTTGATACGAAGACTACAAGTATGGGTTTGCGTGGATTTTTCGTCAGACATCGTTTAAAGTTGCGTATTATATTTTCAGTTATAGGAATTTGTGTTGGATTTTCGGGTTGTGTGGCATTTGCTTTGAAGTTCAACAATTTACAGGCTTCGATATGGGCCGGAGTCTCAGCCATTCTCGCATCTTTTGCGTTTTTTCTGCATGCTTCTGTAATGCGGGATGCACAAAGACGAAATATTCAGTCGTCTTCTTTTGTTGCCCTCATGATAATCGGAGCAGTAGGTTTGCTAGCAGGACTGATGGCTTTTATTGCTTACATCATTGTGGGCAAACGTCATCATGAGGAAGGTGAGGAGCCTGTACTCGTTATATAAAGGCCCGTTTAAACGGATCAAACATGTTGCTCAAGCATCATCAAACATTGTTGGACCCAACATGTTTGACTCGTTTGAACAGCACGATCAAACATGTTGGACGATGCTGGATGAAGTTTGACTTTGTTCAAACTTTTCATCAAACATCGTTCAACATTTACGCTCGCGTGATCAAAAATACGTAATCTTGTTAAGGCCCATTTAAACGGATCAAACATGTTGGTCAAACATCATCAAACATTGTTGAGTGGTGTTGGACGGTGTTTGATCAATGTTTGATACTCGAGTGTTCAAACGAATCCAACACTATCCAACAATGTTGGATCTCGGTACCAGGCCAATGAATTTTTTTAACAAGATT